>JALIZH010015306.1:175000-192883 GCA_030522465.1 Rhipicephalus appendiculatus | reverse complement strand
TTTCTATCCTAAAAAGAGCACGTCAGGTTCTCCCAAAAGCTGATTCCCCTTTCGGAAAAAATTCTGTGTCCAACCCCATGTGCTATAAAATGTTAACAGATGCTTCAACTGTGTGTCTCTTTTTTTATGGAACTGAAAAAAATGCTTTTCGGCAGATCTTTTACATTCGACCGTGAGTGCGCTACCGATGCGCTGAGGTGGTTTCGCAAATGTTGCGTTGGCGGCACTAAAACAGCTGCCAGGGGCTGATTTTTAAGGTGCGCCATAGATGCCAAAAGCGATGATGTGAACGCGAATATTTTTGGCGTATCGAGTTATTTACGAGCACACTTTTCATGTTCAATTTTCACGCGTGTGAGATGCGGAACTTTTTTTATATTTCATTTGTTCAGTAATTCTACGCATAGCATGCGACGGTGTCCAACCCAGCGAAATATATTTTATTTCAAAAATAAGAAAGAGGACGAAGTTTTATTTAAAGTTAGGTGCCCAAGACATCAGGTCGATGTAGGCTGTCTCTTATGAAAAAAACCGCCAGGCCTGCGCCGAAGGCGCAGCACAGCCACAGCGAAAGCTGGGAGAGCGGCCTTTAGCCTTTTTTAAACACTCTTGGGGCAACTACTACAAGCCCACTTGCATGGTACCCACTACGCTATAAATCATAATTTTTGTGTAGTGGGGGAAGCGCCTACTATGCCATTCTTCGTCATTCTTCAGAAAAGCACGGTACCCGCTACATTCTTGTAACGAATTATGTGCACAATTATATGCTGTCGCTGACGACGATGAAGAATTATGCCACAGGCTTTTGTAATGGGTTGGAGCATTGAACGACCCACTCGTTACGCAATTCGCATTGTGTGACGCCTGGTTCTTACTTTACTGCTCTAAAACGCTTTACAACACACGTTAACGCGATTCCTTACCCGATATGAAGCGTGCCTAGGGTCAGTTTGCACCTCAGTTTCAAGCAGTGGCGTAGCTCAGTGGTAGAGTGCTGGGCTGCCACGCAGAGGACCCGGGTTCGATTCCCATTGTGTCACAGGTGTTTTTTATTTATTTAGTTTTTTTTCTTATTTCGTGCGATATTGGTTACGGACACCGGCGGCGGCGGCGGCGGCGGACAACTACGGCGCAGAAACGACCCTTGTTGTGATCTCATAACAGCTTTCGCTGTAATACTCTTAGAAATGAGTCAACAGCACTTACTTGTCACCATCGCTGTACTTAGCCGTGCCGCGTGCTAAAGTATCCTCCTAACCCTCCTACACTACACGCATGATACCCATAGCTAACAACATGATATCCATAGCTTTATCCGCGATACCGAAAAAAGACAGACGAAATTTATAACCTAGCGCAAAGCTTGATTCTCAAAAACGACAGGCTTACATGTGACTCGGTGGCAAACTTCTACCTTCTTGTTGTGAGGCAGTTTTTTGCACGTAATAACTGTCGACGCAATAACTAGTACATGCCAGTAACGTTTACAGGCCCTTACACGCTCGTCTGGCGTTTTTACGCCCCGACTTCCTGCTATCAAAGCAAGAAGTAATAGCAGCGACAGCAATAAAATTCGGACATGGCGCCGAATCGGACTTGGTCAAACCTCCGACTGATGGCAGCGATTTTGCATAGGGTCTATAGGCCCCGCTTACCGGGGGTAAAGGTCGGAAGTGATATTATTTGAATTCAACATCAAGGTCATCGGTCGCCACTATTGTAAATAATCATGCATAGCCATAACCCAGCGCCTTAAAAATGGCGTGACAGGCACGAGTGAGTAATGGTATGGGGTGGAATTCGCGCCCCCCTTCAGATGATTAGGGGGGGCGGCCGCCCCCTCTGCCCCCCTCGTGCGCACGCCTATGCTTATAACGCCTGAGGAGAAGGTCGTTGAAGAGGACGAAGGTGGCAGTGGTAGATCGCGTCGTTCTGGTCTTGCCCACGTCCGCGAAGCAACCGCTGAGACTTGGATCGTCCTTCTGCAATGTCGCCAATGTTTCGGGATCGACGTCTAACGGGTTGGCGCTGGCCACTGGCAACTACGGTGCTTTTCGTGAAATAGATGGTGACACAGCAGCCATGTCACAGTCACGAACATAGTCAGCATTTTCATTGTCGTGCGAGCCGTCGTCTGCCCTTTCTCTTGAATTGAGTGTAGTCGGCTTCGTGCTGTCATCTCTGCTTTCAGGCAGTACGAGAGAAGGGTAGACACCGTGAATATTGCCTAATACAACATCATAGAGTGGTTGCTCTGTTGGAAATCATGCTCGCGCGGCGCTTGGATGAAGACGAGAAAGAGGTGATGCGCGCGACCAGTAGCTTGTGACCGATCTGTTTCCCCATGTTGCGACGGCTTAGCGCTCTGCGCCAATAAACCCGACAGAAGTGTCTTTTTCCCACATCGTATTTTTGGTGCCGAACGACCCGGGAAGCCAGCCAGTGCCTTTGCAACGGAGATACCTCTGCATCGAGCCGTCATGGAGCGGATCAAGAACAAGCGGGCCGCTCGCCGAGCGCAAAGCACGAAGATCGTTAACGAGGTGAACGAGATCCTTCAATCCGGACAGTTTGAACTTTCTACGCTTCATGTCCGGCAAGGCCGGTTGAAGGCGACGAGGTCGGAGTTAAACGCGCTCAACGCCGAATTGGAAGCAGTCATAACCGACGAGCAAGTCATAGAAGATTATGATTCCGTCATGGAATATGACGAAGCTGCTGTCTCCGCGTTGGCCTTGCTCGAGCACAATATTCACATGCTCAAGACTTCCTCTTCGCTTCCGACAACGGACCCACCGACCGCAGCTGACGGGAACCGACCGAGTGCACCCTCAACGAACACGACACGTTCACAACGTGAATTTGGCGTCAGGTTGCCGAAGTTAGAACTTGTGCATTTCGACGGAACGATCACCCAATGGCAGCCGTTCTGGTACACGTTTCTGCATTCTGTCCACGAGAACCCGAGGCTGTCTGACACGGACCGCTTCCATTACCTGTTTTCTCTACTTGACGGAGCTGCTGCTAAAGCCGTCGCCGGAATCCAAGTTACGGAATCAAGTTACAACGACGCCCTTGGAACATTGAAGCAGCGCTACGGCAACCACAAGTTGATCGAGCAGAAACTCTTGGAAAACCTACGCATGCTTGGGGTCGGTGACATCATCGAACAATGTTACAGCCTTACGGAAGTTATTCGACGACATTCAGCTCAACCGAAGAGGACTCGCAACCCTTGGGGTGAGCGCTTCATCTTACGCTTAAATGATATGCGAAATACTCCTGCAAGCTATAACCCCAAGATATGGTAGTAGACTATTACAAGAGCGAGAGCATCGAGTCCAATACCTCATCGGTAGCCTCACGCAGCGGTGCGGATTCAGCTGAACGGGAATTAGAGCACCTGCTGAAATTTCTTCAGGTAGAAGTTGAATGTAGAGAGAAGTGTGCTCAGACTAGGACACCAAGGCTGAACGAAACACGCCCTAAGCAAAATCCAAGCTTAAATATGACGTCGATTGCTGCGGCAAGGGTTCTTCACAATAAGGCAGAAGTCTTAACAGAACCATGCTTCTTTTATTCTGCCAAGGACCATAAGACTGAGCGATGCACCAGTGACGTTAGCCTCGAAGACAAGCGCAGTATGCTCAGGAAGGATGGTAGATGTTTTAAGTGTACCATGAAGGGACATCGTGTGGGGACTGCCGTCGCAGGATCCAGTGTACAGCACGTAAGCGTCGCCATGCTTCCACTATGTGCAACGCTGACGTTCCCAAGAGCTCAGCTTATGCAGGATCGAGAAAGACATCGAATGTCGCCATGCAGGTTGCAACGAACAGTACCCAGCATCAACTCGCCACAGAGGTTCTCCTCCAGATGTTCCGTGCCTGGCTGACGACTCCTACTCACTGCTGTTACGTCCGCGGTGTTTTGGACAATGGCAGCCAACGAACATTTTTCAGGGAAGATGTATGCAAGAAGCTTAATTTATCTCCCATCCGAGATATGGATTTAGTGGTTAGCACGTTTGGACGGGCTCGATCACAGCATGCTCAGCGGGCTAAGGTAGTGAGCATTTCACTTCGCAGCCAGCACGAGAATATCTCAGTAGAGATAGAAGCGATCGTCCTGCCGTTCATCTGCGAAGATATGATCGAAGTGCCACAAGATAACAACTTGTTCCGTGCCATTGTTGTGGAAGGCAAACCACTAGCAGACGCAGTGGTTTTCCCTGGGGTCACAGGTGAACCTGGAGTGAATCTCTTGATCGGATTTGACCAGATGTGGAAGCTCATGCCGAATTCAAGTGAGGTGAAATGGGACACCGAAAACCGATCTCTGGTAGCGATCAACACGAACTTCGGAGTGACTCTTCAAGGACCCTTGGCGATCACAGAGGAAGTTAGTCGGAAGATGAGCAGTCCCATATGTGTTTTGCGAGTAGACGCATACGACAAGGAAGCATTGTCCTTCCCCGTTACAAAGATTCTCGGAAATGGAAGCAATTGGTATTGTGGATACACCATCATCCAAACAAGAGGTTTTGAAGTTTAATGAAACCATCAAATTTCAAGACGGTCGCTATGAAGTGTCACTACCATGGAAATCAGAGGGACCAGAAGTGAGAGACGATCACAAAGCTGCGCTTTCACGACTGTATTCTTTGGTTCGACGGTTTTCCTCAAACGATGAAGACTTAAAGGCCTATGACAAAGCTATTAGGCAATATGAGAAGGATGGCCATGCGGAGAAGGTCGAGGACGTTGAAGCATCTCGAGGAAACGTTTATTACATGCCGCATCAGGAAGTCATTCGCGAGTCGTCGACTACTACAAGACTGCGCGTTGTTTTCGACGCATCGTCGCACGGAGCAGCGTCATGCAGTCTGAATGAAAGACTTGAAAAGGGTCCGAACCTGAACTCCGACCTTCTAAAGATGCTAATAAGGTTTCGTTCTTATGCATTCGGATTTACAGAGGATGTAAAGAAGGCCTTCCTCCAGATATCCATCAAGGAAGAAGACAGGGATGCGCTCCGCTTCTTGTGGTTTGAGGAAGTACCGACCAAGGACCAACTGCTCCCGCGACTCGAGGAGATCAGGATGACTCGGGTGCCTTTCGGAACAACGTCGAGTTCTTTTCTCCTGTCGGCTGCGCTTCGGTATCACTTCAACCACATAGATTCGAAATACCAAGAAACATCTGTTCAGCTCAAGGAAAGCTTCTATGTGGATGGTTCGGTATTCGGCGTTCAACGCCTGAGGAGATCTGCCACTTGTACGACCAAACAAACCGAGATCATGAAACTAGCAGGAATGAGCATGCAGAAATGGTCCACTAACGAAGACAAGCTGCGACAGACATTACAGGAAAAAGGAGGATCAGCGATGCAGAATACACCAACGAAGGTACTCGGCCTGTACTGGAACACGGAAGAAGACACACTTCGTGTGAGCCTTGACCCACTCCTAGATATTGTCAAGAACGGAAAACCCACGAAGCGAACGGTGCTCCAAGCGACATGGAGAATTTTCGACCCGTTGGGATTTTTGTCTCCATTCACCATCAGTCAAGATCCTGCTTCAAGATATTTGGAAGCAAGGAACAGATTGGGATGTGTCACTTCCGAAGGCTCTCGAAGATGAGTGGAAGAAGTTTACGGCAGAGGTTGAAGACATAAGAGATTTAACTTTGAAGAGGAGCTCACTGACCAAAGCCAACACTAACGAAGCTCACTTCCATGTCCATGTCTTCTCTGACGCAAGTCCGCAGGCATACGGTGTCGTCGCATACTTAAAGGGCCCCTCACCAGGCCCCATAACCAATTTTAGTTAGACGCTGGCAGTTGTTTTGTGTCCGATGAGGAGCATTATGCCACAAGAATTTTTTCAATCGGTTCATTAGGCGCTGAGAAAACCGGTATTTTGTAGCGGCGCGAAACCATGATGCGAGGAGGCTAGCTCGACACCCTTGCCGCTCGGCCCGCGTAGCCTTCGCAAGCCAAATCTCTCCCCTACCTTCTTTAGGCGCTGCGCCGGTGCTCCCGACCGGGCTGCAGAAATTAGGCGCCTTTTCCTTCTTCGAACCACAACCACCACCACCACCTTCTTCGGCGTCCGAGAGAGAGCAATACGTCAAGGCACGCAAGGTCATGTGCGCATGACGTGGCCGAGGAAGTCCAGCCCCCGAGCACGCGTGCGGCGTTGTTTTATTGACCAGCGTTATTTTGTGGTCTACTTCCTGTTTCTGCTGGATGGATGCCTCGGTGCGCGCTCGTTTCACTTTTCACTGGCACGAGAGTGGCGGAATCATGAGCCAGTGCCGCATATACGTTTACTTGGACGCGCTAGAATAAATGAGCACATTGAGTGCTCGAACGCGCCAGAACATCGCTTTCGTTTCCAGGGGCTGGCGTCTGCTCGATGCGCTAACCGCGGGGACACGAACGCATGCGAAACGGAGGCACATTAGCCCCGCATATCGCTGCAATTTACTGAACTAAAATGAAAAACACGCAGACATTCCCCTTGTGCGTCTCATTATTTCTCTCAAGTATTATTCATCTATTCAAGCAACAAATTCCACAAACTACACACGTCGTGTCAAATAATTTTCGCAGTGTCACGTGCTACTGTTGTCGACGTCAGTGCACTGTCGTCTACGTAGAGGACCGACGTCACAGCACTACCGTCTACGTAGGGCCATTCCACCGTGTACGTCATCCCCTCATTCTCTACGCGCGAGCACGCGAAAGGAAGGGCAACCAGCGTTCAGCTTGAAATTTGACACATTTCCGCGGCGCGTAGCGTTGCAAATTTTGGCAGACGTGATCGTGAACGCTCAATGTATGAATTGCGCTCGTCAGCTCAAAATTGTCAAACCTGGTGAGGGGCCCTTTAATTAAGGGTCGAAGATAGATCGGGAATCATCTATGTCCAACAGCTGCTCGCGAAAGCTCGGGTCTCTCCTATCAAGAGGCTGAGTATACCGCGCCTTGAACTCGTCGGAGCTTGCCTGGGTGCTCGGATAGCAACGTTTCTACGCGAGACGCTACTGAAATGCGAACCAATACTTCTGCTGGACCGACTCGAACATCTGTCTATGCTGGATTCGGTCGTCACCCACTAA
Organism: Rhipicephalus appendiculatus; assembly: GCA_030522465.1. Lineage (NCBI taxonomy): Eukaryota > Metazoa > Arthropoda > Arachnida > Ixodida > Ixodidae > Rhipicephalus > Rhipicephalus appendiculatus. The sequence goes on along the minus strand of JALIZH010015306.1, from coordinate 185,753 downwards.
ATGGAAACCCTTTGTTTACAGCATCATCAAACGGCTACAGCGCACACAGACGGGGACGAAGGAAAAACAGCGCTGTCTATTGTGTTCTTCCTTCGTCCCCGTCTATGTGCGCTGTATACGTTCAAGGCTGCAGACACACGCTTGTGTGATTTCTGCTGTTGAACGCATGTAGCGAGATCAATAACAATAACAAAGTGGACGAAAAGATAACTTGCCACCGGCAAGTTATCTATCTATATATATCTTTATATCTATCTATATATAGTCATCTTTTTCGTCCACTTTTCTTTCTTCACATTTACATTACAATTACTTCTAATAACGTCCCCTATACATTCCTTGGCGTCATTGTCTGTTAGTTCTCATTAATATTGTGTCTAACAAAGAAAACGAGCCCTTAAGTTTACACTTCTTTCCTTATATATATATATATATATATATATATATATATATATATATATATATATATATATATATATATATATATATATATATATATTGTAAGAAAGACAGAGCGGCGCTCGGACACTGGCGCGAGATCGGCTTGCGTGAAGAGAAAGACGAGGGCAGAAATAGAACAGCCGGCCCAGCGAACGGGTGTTGGCTCTGTGTCTCCATTACAATATATATATATATATATATATATATATATATATATATATATATATATATATATATATATATATATATATATATATATATATATATAGAAGGTCTTCCTGGGTTTTTAAAATTTATCGGTTATAACAATGAGTTTTCTAGGGTGAAATAACCCGCTTACAGCAATGCCTGCATGCCGTATTATCGGCTATTACAATGAATTCAGTCTGTTGGGTCCTTGCTGAAAGGTAATAGAACGCGAAGTCCTTGAAAAAATGTGGTTGATCCCTCTGATATATGAATCGGTATAACACACGAAAGTGAAACGTGTCTTCACAGAAGTAGTTCAATGTTTATTGCGCATTGGTATATAATGTTTATTGGTGTTTAGGGGCGACCGCACCCTTATATGTTGATGCACCCATGTTGACACCTGGTGGAACATCTCTACCACTACAACCAACGACTCACGACCGTGATACACTTTCCGGAGACACTACATTACACGCACCGGAGCATCGCGCAAATCACACTTGAACCACAGGCGTTCGCAAACCGTGCAAGCGAAACCGAACGGGTTTTCACTCAATCGTTTTTCAACTGACGGTCCGCTACAGCGAAGGAGCGTGATTTGCGGGTCGGCGACCGTCCTGTGGGTGTGTTTGGCATGCTGCGTCGTGTTGGCGAGCAGCGTCCTGTTGATAGGTCGCTTCGGTGAAGATACGATCATTTCGGTCCAGCATCGGCGTCTGTATGGCAGCCAGTTGGGTCGCGATGCGCTCAACTCCACAAACGCGAAAGACAGAGTTCTCAGCTTGAGCCGTGAACGCGCGAAGGCCTCCCGCTCCCCCCCTGGCATGTCCATGGCTGCACCAAACCAACGCCTACCAAACTTACTTGCGCGACATTCGCCCGTCGACGCCGTTGTCTTTCGGTGGCGCTCAATGCAGCAGTTCTCGTAGTCGGTACATCGCACTCGTATCAGTAGACGGCGGAGATACACCATTGTTGCATATGGAAGCTGCACTACGCTGCACACGCTAGACAACGCGAAAGACGAAGCACGTAACTCACACCAATACAACGCGAAAGACGAAGCACGTAACTGCGTCGTCAGCGAGTCAAATCAGCGCGTAGAGCGCGTCGCAATTAGAGCTTCCGTTTGTGGCCTGCGAAATAAGCTCCAGAAACCTTGTCGGAGCTGATTGCGGAGGCAGCGCTACACTTTGTTTCAAGTAGTGGCAACGCCACCAAGGCGGCGTTGGTAGGCCGCTCTGATACCAGCGTCCGTTCGAATGCTGGCATCGACGGCATCGAGGCGCCGTAGTGCTGAGGCTACCGCAGCGTTCTCTGTCGGTGTTAGTTGGTGTCATAATACAGTACTTCTCTTCTCCGCTCTTAGGCGGCGACACCGCCCCGACAAACGAAGAGCGCCGGTACAGAGCGAAGGAGTGTGAGATATATAAGGCGCGCCTGAAGGGATCTTCGCGAATGCGCCGATGGCGCACTCGGTTAAGCGCCCGCTTTCTATCGTCGCGGATCGTGAGGTCGTGGGTTCGATTCCCGCGTCTTCCAATTTCGCGTAACTTTTTTTCCTGGTTTCTTTCTGTTGTGTTCGTGTACCTTTTAACAACGTCACATCCGTGACGGAAATACGTCAGTGAAGTTTTGGTGGACCCCGGCATAAAACACTTTCGTGTTAAAAAGAAGAAACCGGTGAATTCAAGCTCCTGAGCCCCCCGCACGCATCCCCAACGCCCCTTCGGGTTCGCGGTATGCTTCTCCGCATAGCTTTGTGGCAATACAGCAAAGTTGATTTTTGAAATCTGCTACTGCCGGGAGTGGCGGTGGCTTCTGTTAATTAATGCACTTTCCGGACATGCTACTGCATGTGTTTTAAATTTTCACTTTGCTTAGCGCGGTGTCTCGGGTTTTGTACCTTCACCTTGCAACTTGGATAAAAAGTTGAGACTTTTTGTTCAACGCCCGAAACTTCAGACGTTGTCATGCGTTGGCTCTATGGGGCTTGTGGCGGTCCCGTGAACGCGTCCAAATTTTCAAGCATGTCCAAAAAATCGGCAGCTTTGTCATCGTTATCACTGAGGTCCGTTGGCATATCAACATGTGATGTTATAGTTTTCTCACATAATTCTGCCATCCCCCCTATATTGCTTTGTTCGTGCAAACCGTTTACAGCAATTATTGGTTATAACAATGAAATTTTCGTGGCATTTGAGTACTGTTATAAGTGGGTTAGACTGTATGTATGTATGTCTCTCTCTCTCTCTCTCTCTCTCTCTATATATATATATATATATATATATATATATATATATATATATATATATATATATATATATATATATATATATATATATCCCGCACCTCAGCCAAACAGACGACGATGATTCACTGCTGCTCAGATAAGGATGAAATGCATAATAGGTGCCTACATCCTCCAGTGTGGGTGTGAGCCAGAAGCCTAGGATCTACATCTACATCTACAAATATAAACATTGTAGGGAAGACAGAGCGGCGCTCGGGCACACGCGCGGTATCGGCTGACGTGAAGAAGACAACAGCGAAGCTAGATAATAGAACAGCCAGCCAACGATAAGGCGTTTTGTCTATTTCTCTGTCTAGTTCACGACAATGGCGCAGTCGCCGAAAGGCTTTGGCGAACCCCAGCTGTTAGCTTAAAGTAACGCGCCTTCCTGAGGAACACCGTCACGCTTCCTCGCTGATGGAACCCGCAAGTCGACCACAGCGGCAAGTATCGATCCCACCACCAGCGGACGGCGTCAAGGCATAGCCAGTATATTAACTCTATGCGTCCAGGCCTCCATTGTGGTTCCGGGGAACTACTTATCCGGCGACGTGCTACTTCGCGCCAACAATGCGCTCGGGCTCCTGTGGCCTATAGGGACGGCGTACATGCCTCCTCAGCACCTGTCAACCTGTAGGCTCTTCAAGCACCGCCCGCGGACGGCGTCCAGGCCTCCTTGGCGGCTCAAGCTCACTTCATCGACGCCGCAATAACAGTTCACGACACGACATCACATGGGTTCCGCTTGCCTGGGAACGACGTTGACGCTTCCAATGTCATGCATCCTGTGTCCAGGACTCTCACCAGGTCTGGGTTTCCAAGGGACGCCATCCATGCATCCTTGGCCATGCGTTGTACCACCATCAGTACCGGAATCGCTGTATCCTCCGCAAATGCCGGCCTTGGCTCTTCATCGGATCACCCGATAGGCGCCACGGAGCTGCTGCATACCATCGCGCAAATCCCCGCCACGACTAACGCCTTGATAGCTTTGAGCTCCAAGCTGTCTCCTGCCGCCTTGCCATAATTGTGCGCAATCAGTGCTGTGTTGGCTGCGGCCGCCTCACAAAAAGTTGAGGCCAGCTCACCCGAGAACCGCCGCGAGCCCCGGCGTTCCGCACGCAGCTCTTAGAGCGACTGGGCTGCTCGGCGGGGGCACACACCGGATTTTCGCCCGCCGTCCCGCCATCCCCGGCTCCCTGCGAGCTACAGTTGTTTCGCGGATTGCAGGACGACGCCGAAAATTGGGTGGCGACCATCAACGCCATCGGAGCTCGCGAGGCCTGGACGGACCAGCAGAAATTGTGGGTGGCCATCGACCGCTTTCGCGATGCCGCCAAGGCATGGCACGCCTACGAAGGCATCGGGTTACAATGCTGGCCTGAATGGTGTGCCACACTAACAAGTCTTTTTCGTCACCTTTCGAGTGCCTTCAACACTACGATATCCCACCCGCTCCCTACCACGGATGAGAGCTGAAAACCACTTAGACGGCACAGTTGTGCCCTGCAGCGCATGGGCAGATAGCACCTCGAAAGGCCATGCAGTAGAGACCAACACCGGCCGCGAGCAGGGTTCCTTGATATAGAGCACCTATTATACGATGTTGTCATCTACAGTACCATCGCGAGAGACCACTACCACGTTCATGCAGGAAGGGTCAATGACGCGCACTCCAAGAACCGCAGCGCGTGCGTACATCCAGTTACCAGTTCTTCTCGTGCCTGACATGACTTTCGGAAGATCCGGATTAGCCCATGGCATCCTTCACTGAATTCAAGGACCCACCAGAGCCGCTAACAATTCCAGAGCCTCTTGACGTACTATCGTCTAACCGGAAGAAGCCTGCGCCGGGACCACCTGTGATGGCATGGATTTTGAACGGCGCGACAACTCAGACGAAAAAAACCGCCAGGCCTGCGCAGAAGGCGCAGAACAGCCACAGCGAAAGCTGGGCGAGCGGCTTTAGCCTTTTTTAAACACTTTTGGGGCAACTACTACAAGCCCACTTGCATGGTACCCACTACGCCATAAATCATCATAATTTTTGTGTAGTGGGGAAGCGTCTACTATGCCATTATTCGTCATTCTTAGGAAAAGCGCGGTGCCCGCTACACTCTTGTAACGCAATATGTGCACTTTGTTGATGCTGTGGCTGACGACGATGAAGAATTATGCCTCAGGCTTTTGTAATGGGTTGGAGCATTGAACGACCCACTCGTTACGCAATTCGCATTGTGTGACGCCTGGTTCTTACTTTACTGCTTCAAACGCTTTACAACACACTTTAGCGCGATTCCTTACCCGATATGAAGCCTGCGTAGGGTCAGTTTGCACCGCATTTTCAAGCAGCGGCGTAGCTCAGTGGTAGAGTGCTGGGCTGCGACGCAGAGGACCCTGGTTCGATTCCCATTCTGTCATAGGTGTTTTTTTATTTAGTTAGTTTTTTTCTTATTTCGTTCGATATTGGTTACGGACACCGGCGGCGGCGGCGGCGGCGGACAACTACGGCGCAGAAACGACCCTTGTTGTGATCTCATAACAGCTTTCGCTGTAATACGAAAGAACACATGAACACAAGCGCCGACTCAGAACTGAAGTTTATTCAATAGCACATATCATATATATACACACACGTGGCTACACACAACGCAAAAAACAAACAAAACCAAAGCATGCTATCCATTAAGGTAGAAGATTTCCTTATCCTGTAGCACGATTGAGGGACAGCTAATACATGAATCATTTTTATTTTGGATGTGCCATGCCTTGATTATTCCCCGAGTCGTCTTGTCATGATGTCTTGAAATGATGTTTGTTAGGTTAAACTGAGGCATGCAGCCGCACTTCTGACAGTGCTGAGAAATGTACGATAAACTATCACAACGCAAATTATCCTCATGCACCCTTAATCTCACATTCACACATCTGCCTGTCTGGCCTATATACGCAGAGCCACACGACAACGGAAGATTGTAGACCACAATTGTGGAACAACCGATAGCCTGAGTCCTGCGCTTTACACCACAACCTTCTTTCTTTTCTTTTTTGGCCTCCGCCTGTCTACGTACACGTTCGCGAATAGCCCCTACTTTGTTTGTTGACCACTTCAACCCCAAATCTACCGGCGACGTTTTTCAAACCATGGGACAAGGCATGCAAATAGGGTACACTGCAACACATTTTCTCTTTTCTTTATCGAACAGTTCCTTTTCTGTATCTCTACCCTGACCTTGTTTTATTGCTCGAATTAACTTTACATATGTTCGGGTCAAAACACGATCTGGGAACCCGGCGCATTTTAACCTGTCCACCTGTCATGACTCACCCTCGTTTATTCTATGAAGGCACGTCTTATTGATAGCCGACTGTAGAACAGACGCAGCAATGCCATCTTTTACAATTTTCGAATGGCAGACGAATAACTGAGAATTTCTTTTTTTTGAACGTGGCCAAAACTGCCCAACAAATGTGATCGGGAGTGACGGACAACATCGTCTAGATATCGCAGGTCATTCTGCTGAGGAACCTCGTACGTAAACTTTAGGCCGTTACCAACCTTCTCGAAAACGTCAAGTACATCATCCACAGTTCTAGAGTTTTCACTTTCATCTAAAATCACAAAATAGTCATCTACATACCTAAATATTTTTACACCGCACCCACCAAGTACCTGTTCGATAGCTTCATCAATACAACCCCCCCCCCCCAAAAAAAATATTGCTCAGAACCGGTTCAATCCTCGACCCGATACAGATACCCTCGTTTTGCAAGTGCAGCTTACCCTCAAAACCTATAACTGTGGAACTTAAATAACACCTTAATAATTCGAGAAAAGAACTGACAGAATTAAACACAGCACCTCTTGACAAAATTACAGTCATCATTGTACAAATCAACGCATCTTTGCACACATGTTATCAATTCCCTCTGCGGTATAGAATAATACAGGTCTTCGGCATCAACGCTAAACACGCTGTATTTTCAGGGTTTGCAGTTTGCCAACTAGTGCACAACATCCTCAGAGTTATACACCATGAACGGATCCTGAACATTTAGGCAGTTTAAGCATTTCTGAAGAAATTGAGACAAGCACAACTGCCACGACCCTTTTTCGGAAACTATGGTTCTGAACGGCAAACTGTCTTTATGTGTTTTTACTGTGAAAAAGGCGTTCAAGTGAAAACCCTTTGCCTTTTTCACACTAGAGGCTACTTTTTGAATACCATTAGCTTCCAGCAATCCAACAGCCTTCTTCTTGACCACATGCAGTTTGACTGAAACGCCCTTAAAATTCTTGTTCATAGCGATAAACGCTTTTTCTAAAAACATGCTTTCAGGTAGCATCCGTACCAACTCGCCCAGTTGTCAGTGCTACTGGACCTTGTCATGGCACCCGATGCCCCACCCCGAACCGCCTCCAGAGGTGTCGGACGTCCACCACTTGCGATGTGGCGTGTCCCTAAATGAAGCCGAGGTGTCTGTCAAAGTTGTCATCGAAGACCGGTCACTAGAGCCCGAAGTCTACCGATGGTTCGGATCAGTGGCGTAGCCAGGGGGGTTGCACGCCCGACCCGTGACCCCCCGAAATTTTTTAGATGCGAAGCATCTTATAGCGAGGGGGCATGTCCCGCGGCGTTGTCGGCGTCCGCACTCACACTGCGCATGCGCAACTCTCCTCCTTCCCTCTCTCCAACAACTGCGCGTTGCTCTCTCCACTTCTCTCCTACCACCTGCTTGCGCTTCTCCTGCGTTCTCGCTTTTTGATCTCGCGGCGCATGCGCTACTCCCCTCCTCTAGTCTGTTCTCCTTCAAGAGTGAATATAAAGCGGGTAGAGCGCGAACACTCACCACACACCTCCTCTCCTACGCTCCCCCCCCTTTCTCTCCTCTAGGCATCCCTGCCCGCGGCGCCCGCACACCCAGTGCGCATTCGCGTCCCTTCCCGTTTCCCTCCTCTCCTACCCTCCCCCTCTCTCCTCCTGGCATCCCTCCCGCGGCGTTTACACCGCCATTGCGCATGCGCGTCCCCTCCCCTCTCTCCTCTCCTACGCTCCCCCCCTCTCTCTCGCCTCGCAACGCCGACGCAGGCAGCGTCTGCTAGCGAGTTTCTTGATTGAAAAAAACCGACTGCTCGCGCTGCACAACCGTTCAATGCCGACGCAGGCAGCGTCTGCTAGCGAGTTTTTTTATTGGAAAAGCCGACTGCTCACGCTGCACAACGGTTAACTGGCCACCCCGTATATATAGGCAATGGATCTTGACCGGCAAGGTAGTGCCGGTTGGAGATTTCTCCTGCGCGTTGCTGAACAATGAAAATTCGCAGCCTGCGCGTTAACTAAAAGCGGACTGCGGGTCTCCGTGTCCAGTCGGAGTCTTCTGTCTCTCATTGCCCATTAGCAGCGATTGGCATGTTCCAGTAGAAAACACCGGTCCATCACTGCGTGATTACGCCTCCCCAGGTTTCTCTCCTGCGCAACGCTGCGATGAGCGCCAGCGTCAACGCCGCCGCCAGTGTAAGCGTTAGCGCCCGCTGCTTCGCATCTACACATGGTTCCCTTTAGTGGGAGATGGTGTAATTTTTTTCACCATGGCATACAGAGCGAAAAATGACCATTTCAAGGAGGTGCCCCCCTCCCCCCCCTACCCGAAATGAAGGAGGTGCTTCCCCGAAAAAAATTTCTGGCTACGCCCCTGGTTCGGATGGTCACATAAGCTCCCCTGACCTGGGCATTCTCGGCGACACAAGACACTAGGGTGGACGTAAACCCGACCATGCAGCTAAACCCTGCCTATGAGGTCACGGTGGTTGCTGAGCCCATCTTTCCTCAACTTGACATTTCACGGCCGCCGACATTACGGTGCAAAAGACCTCTGGCAGCACGTTCAGGAGTGTCACGGGACGATCGTCGGAGGTACTTTCTCGCGCCGAATATTCACAGCTACCCGCTAGTTGCGCCTTCTGCAGAGCACGTTGAGTCGCAGCGTGGTCGAGACATGCGGTCGCGACGAGGCAGTCAATGTTGGTCACCTGAAACTTCGGCATTTTAGCAGGACACGTCGTGGAGTGCACAAGAGAGACCACCCAGGCACAGGCCAGAACCGCCCGCCAGAGACGTTTTCGGCAACTATGGCGCTTCTGTGTCCAGGGTCTGTGGACCTGCGACTGACAACGCGGCACAATAAATGTCGTCCGCCCGAAAGCATTTCTGCAGCTTAGTGGCGTAGCCAGGGGGTGGCACACCGGGCCCGTGCCTTCCTCGAATTTATTTTACAGCGAAAGCTGTTATGAGATCACAACAAGGGTAGTTTCTGCGCCGTAGTTGTCCGCCGCCGCCGCCGCCGCCGGTGTCCGTAACCAATATCGCATGAAATAAGAAAAAAACTAAATAAATAAAAAAAATTGACGGCAGATCCACGAGGTGAATGATGATGAGATTGGGCGAAGCTCCTGGAAGTAATCATCGGTTAAACCGTGAAATTTCTTCCGTTATTTCGCCCGATAAAATTGACGTGAAACGATTGATTAAATGTTTTATCAAACTTTTATTGCTGGTTTCCGTTGTCCTTTCATTATGACCGCTTTGTGGTCGGTGAAATGTAAGCTAAGTGGTTCTTGCAACGAGCACACACCGACGGCAACGAGCATCGTTCAACTACAAACCTGTATCGCGATATGGTTTTGATTATAAAACCATTGCTTTAGAAAACACCTGGCGTCTTTTCGTTAAGCAGCTGGCGTCTTTTCGTTTTGCTTTAGAAACATCTGGCGTCTTTTCGTTTTGCTTTTAGAAAACATCTGGCGTCTTTCGTTGGTTTATTTCATCAATCAACGGCGTTTTGAACAAATTTTTTATTGTTTAATCACGCACAGGAGAAATCTCACCAGGCACTACCTTGGAGGTAAACAATGGCTGCTACTGGGAATGAGAGACAGCAGAAGTCGGCTTTTAACACTTCTACTTCTACTAACGTTTCCTACTGGAACATGCCAATGGCTGCTAATGGGGAATGAGAGACAGAAGAATTCGGCTTTTAGTTAACGCGCACGCTGCGAATTTTTTATTGTTCAACAACGCACAGGAGAAATCTCCCACCGGCACCACCTTGGAGGTCAAAGCGTAAGACTGGTTACGCACTACGACTACGACGAGGGACGAACGGGTGCCGCTTTAAGGAGCTTCGCCCCTAAAACACCTATGACAGAATGGGGATCGCACCCGGGTCTTCTGCGTGGCAGCCCAACACTCTTCCACTGAGCTGCGTCGGGTGCTTGAAACTGCGGTGCAGACTGACCCTATGCAGGCTTCATGTCGGGTAAGTGATCGCTTTAACGTGTGTTGTGAAGCGTTTTAGAACAGTAAAGTAAGAACCAGGCGTCACACAAATCGAATTGCGTAACGAGTGGGTCGTTCAATGCTCCAACCCATTAGAAAAGCCTCAGGCAAAATTCTCCGTCGTCGTCAGCCACAGCATCAACAAAGTGCACATAATGCGTTACAAGAGTGTAGCGGGCACCGCGCTTTTCTGAAGAATGACAAATAATGGCATAGTAGACGCTTCCCCACTGCACAAAAATTATGATTTACGGCGTAGTGGGTACCATGCAAGTGCGCTTGTAGTAGTTGCCCCAATAGTGTTTACAAAAGGCTCTAGAAAGGCCGCTCTCCCAGCTTTCGCTATGGCTGTGCTGCGCGTTCCACGCAGGCCTGGCGGTTTTTTGCCATGACATCATCATCAGCCTGTCTACGCCCACTGCAGGGCAAAGGCCTCTCCCATGTTTCGCCAATCAACCCGGTCCTGTGCTTTCTGCTGCCACGTTATACC
>JALIZH010015306.1:0-170000 GCA_030522465.1 Rhipicephalus appendiculatus | reverse complement strand
CGTGTTTCCGCGTTGGAGCGTACAGTAATCCAACAGGAAGTCGAGAAGATGCTTGCGAAAGACATTATCGAGTTCTCGTGCAGCCCCTGCGCTTTCTCCCGTCGTCCTGGTCAAAAAGAAGGATGGAACATGGCGTTTTTGTGTAGATTATCGACACCTCAACAAAATTACTAAAAAAAAGATGTTTACCCTTTGCTCCGCATCGACGACGCCCTGGACTGCCTCTACGGTGCTACTTATTTTTCAACTGTCGACCTTCGATCCGGCTACTGGCACATAGCTGTCGATGAGATGGACCGCGTGAAGACCGCATTCGTCACTCCTGACGGTCTTTATCAGTTCAATGTGATGCCCTTCGGTCTCTGTAATGCGCCGGCCACATTCGAAAGAACGATGGATTCATTGCTACAAGGGTACTCCAGTGGTACACCTGCTTGTGTTATCTAGACGACGTTATTGTTTTTTCGCCCACATTCGACTCACATCTCGATCGTTTATCGGCAATTCTTGATGTTTTCCGTCGAGCCGGACTTCAATTGAACTCCTCCAAAGGCCACTTCGCTCGTCGCCAGATCACCGTACTCGGCCACCTCGTCGATGCCACAGGCGGGCGCCCAGATCCAGAGAAAATTCGTGCCGTTACAAACTTTCCCGTGCCGAAGTCCACAAAGGATGTTCGCAGTTTTCTGGGGCTGTGCTCCTATTGCCGACGCTTTGTTAAGGACTTCGCGACCATTGCACGCCCAGTCACAGGCCTCATGAAGAAAGAAGCCCCGTTTTACCGGGGCCCTCACCAAGCCTCATCTTTTTCCCAACTTACGACCTTACTTACAACGCCGCCTATATTAGCATACTTCGATCCATCAGCTTCAACCGAGGTTCGTACCGACGCCAGTGGGCACGGCACGGGAGCAATGTTATTGCAACACCGACGCGGACATGACCGTGTTATAGCCTTATGCAAGCGGACTGCTGTCTGCCGCCGAGCGCAACTATTCAATCACGGAGCGTGAGTGTCTCGCTCTTGTGTGGGCAGTCGCCAAGTTTCATTCATACTTATACGAGCGCCCATTCCCTGTCGTCGCCGATCACCACGTGCTCTGCTGGCTAGCCTCACTCAAGGATCCCACAGGACGACTGGCTCGTTGGGCCCTACGCCTGCAAGAATACATGTTCACAGTAATGTATAAAACAGGGCGATTGCATCAAGATGCGAACTGTTTATCCCGCTACCCTGCGGAAGAAGCAGCCGATACTGACACCATCGCAGACGTCCTTTCTGTGTCGCAGCTACTCAATATTGGCGACGAGCAACGTCGGAATGCCTCCTTACGAGCCATCATTGACCAACTTGAGTCAACGTCTCACGACGCGTCTCTGCAAATGTTCCTTGTCAAAGACGGGATCCCCTACCGCCGTAACCTCGATCCTTATGGCTCTGACTTATTACCCGTCAAACCAACACACCTGCATTCTACTGTCATCCACCAACCTCATGACGCTTCTTTGGCGGGCCACTTCGTCGTTTCCCGCAGATAAGACCATGTACAACGTAGTTTTTTTGGCCTGGTCTTGCCCGTTCTGTTCAACGCTATGTCACCGCGTGTGAGCCCGGCCAGCGCCGAAAAAAAGCCATCTTCCCTATCCGCTGGATACCTTCAGCAAATCAACGTTCCCACTGAACGTTTTTTTTCGAGTTGGTCTCGACCTGCTTGGCCCGTACCCGCTCTCCAGCTCGGGCAATAAATGGATTGCTTTCGCCACCGACTACGCGACGCGGTACGCTATCTCACGAGCACTTCCGACCAGTTGCGCTACCGATGTTGCGGACTTTCTGGTATTCGTCATTATTTTGGTACACGGAGCTCCACGCCAACTCCTCACTGACCGCGGCCGCACCTTCCTCTTCGCTGTCGTTGAAGAAATCCTGCGCTCTTGCTCTACCAAGCACAAGTTTGCAACTTCATACCATCCACAAACGAACGGTCTCACGGAGCGCCTCAACAGGACCATAACCGACATGCTCTCTAAATACGTCCCGGCTGACCATCAGGACTGAGACATTCATTTGCAATATGTGACGTTCGCCTACAATTCCTCGCGTCATGACACTGCCGGCTATTCGCCATTCTATCTGCTATACGGTCGAGAACCAACGCTGCCCTTTGACACTTTGCTCCCCTCGTCCACTGAATATGCCGGTGAAGCCATCGCCCGAGCAGACCATGCGCGCCAACTCGCCCGCAACCGTGTACAGGCCTCGCAGGAGCACCAAAGACAGCTCTATGATTCTCATCATAGAAACGTGCACTTTTCCCCGGGTTCCCTTGTGTGTTTCTGGTCACCCACTAGGCGTGTGGGGCTTTCGGAGAAACTGCTCTCACGCTACACTGGACCATACCGTATCGATCGCCAGGTAACTGACGTTACTTATGAGATCGTTCCAGCCGATCTAACAACGTCATCGTCACCTTCGAGCGACATCGTTCACATAGCTCGACCCAAGCCCAATCACCCGCCTTCGGCCACATTTGTGTAGACTAAGCACCGAGGCGGTGCTTCTACCGCCGAGGGGTTATGATACAGAACAGCCACCGCAGCGTGGCTGTATGAAAGAGGAGAAAGGCGACGACGGTTTTTGGTTGTTGCTGGATTGGTGCCATCTTGTCCACCCAGCGCTTTGCGCAATTAAACAAGCTGCCCATAACATTTTATATATATATATATATATATATATATATATATATATATATATATATATATATATATATATATATATATATATATATATATATATATATATATATATATATATATGGGTCATTCCATATCAAGTGTACCAGCTCAATTTTCGACCATCTCGGATCCTGGTGAACAAAATTATGCAGGTATATCTGAATGTGAGTAGTTATTGAGGCGTTATTTTTCGCAAAAAAAATTTGTGTTGCCTAGAGCATAGGCGTGCGCACGAGGGGGGCAGAGGGGGCGGCCGCCCCCTCAAATCACCTAAGAGAGGGGGGGGCGTAAAGCCTGCCCCTTACATTGAATTAATAGGGAGGGGGGGCGCTGCGATGAACCTTCGCCCCCCCCCCTGAAGGGGAACCCTGCGCACGCTTATGGCCTAGAGGGCGCTTCGAACTTTGTGCAACCAAGAGAAACTGTGTCACTCTAAATAATTTATATAATATCACTGGTCTGAACAATTGGTACGAAAAATTTTTTCCATAATCTTAAGGCGCTGATCTTTCTTGACTATGACAGTTTTTTCGTTTTTGTCTTAACATTCTTTATTTTTGGCCTTGGCGAAAAATTGCAATATGCTGCATGTTTAGCGTATTTTATAGAAAGCACAGATTTTTTTCCCGAATAAGATATTCACAATATGTATTTCATGGGTTCCTACAATAAATTATGAAAATACTTCGGAAGCGTACGAAGCAAAAGATTGCCACAATATTGTGACAAAGTTGGAAAAAATAGCATTTTGACTCCTATTGCGGCTTCATTTTTTTTCAATGTAGCGGTCCAAGTAAAAATATCGCTTATACATTGTTGCACAGCATGCTTTGTTGGCAAGACTTACAGAATGCTTCAAAAGAGTAGTTTTTGTTTTAAGGAAGAAAAAAAATTTTTACAGCTAAACAACTACAAGGTAGTAGGAAGTTTGCCTTTGACTCGCCTTCACTGCATAGCACGTCAGCGCAAGATTCTTGTGGGGGGCTTTTCGGCGGCGAATAATGCCAGTCATACAACAGCTTGTCACTTGTTTTGGTAATACTGGTGTACAGAACGTCAAAATGGGCAATAGTGCTAATTTTATGGAACGGCGTCTTCCCCCCTTGGACCACATAGGGCAGGTTATATTGAAACGCTTCATAGTCCCAAGGGGCAGAATTATAATGTAGTTGATTGCCTGCAATACAGTATTGGCGCGTTGTGTTTGGCTTCTGATAATTAATACACATGGTCTGAATAATAATTAACGACATAATTAAGGTATAGTTTACTTAAGGTGTTTTTATGATGTATCAGGTATAGGCCGATGCGTGATCGTTTACCACTGATTTGCATGATGAAATTATGTATCCTAGGTGTACGCGTTAGAGATGATTCGATATCGTGCCCATCAATGGCACTTCAGTCACCATTTCCGGAGGAAATGAACATTTCTATCCTCCTATTCCTTAATTCTTCTAATGTGCTGAAGATGTTTTAATTAAAAGCCCGTCCGGTAATGGTGACGAGCTTTTAACATATTCAGCCCCCTAGGTCCTTTAAGGAAAAGGTGGATGCAAATTTTAAATCACAACTGGAAATGGCGCATTAAGTGTCATATATAAGCACTATATCGAATCATCTCTAACGCGTACACCTAGGATACATAATTTCATCATGCAAATCAGTGGTAAACGATCACGCATCGGCCTATACCTGATACATCATAAAAACACCTTAAGTAAACTATACCTTAATTATGTCGTTAATTATTATTCAGACCATGTGTATTAATTATCAGAAGCCAAACACAACGCGCCAGTACTGTATTGCAGGCAATCAACTACATTATAATTCTGCCCCTTGGGGCTATGAAGCGTTTCAATATAACCTGCCCTATGTGGTCCAAGGGGGGAAGACGCCGTTCCATAAAATTAGCACTATTGCCCATTTTGACGTTCTATACACCAGTATTACCAAAACAAGTGACAAGCTGTTGTATGACTGGCATTATTCGCCGCCGAAAAGCCCCCCACAAGAATCTTGCGCTGACGTGCTATGCAGTGAAGGCGAGTCAAAGGCAAACTTCCTACTACCTTGTAGTTGTTCAGTTGGAAAAAATTTTTCCTTCCTTAAAACAAAAACTACTCTTTTGAAACTTTCTGTATGCAACAATATATAAGCCATATTTTTACTTAGACCGCTGCATTTAGAAAATGAAGCTGCAATATGAGTCAAAATGCTTTTTTTTCCTAACTTTGTCCTAATATTGTGGCAATATTTTTGCTTCGTACGCTTCCGAAGTATTTTCATAATTTATTATAGGAACCTATGAAACACATAATGTGAATATATCATTCGCCAAAAAAATCTGTGCTTTCTATAAAATACGCTAAACATGCAGAATATTGCAATTTCTCGCCCAGGCCAAAAGTAAAGAAAGTTAAGACAAAAATGAATAAACTATCATAGTCCATGAAAGATCAGCCCCTTCAGATTATGGAAAAATTTGTTTCGTAGTAATTGCTCAGACCAGTAATATCATATAGATTATTTAGCACGACACAGTTTCAATTGGATGCCCAAAGTTCGAAGCGCCCTCTGGGCAACCCAAAATTGTTTTGCGAAAAATAACGCCTCAATAACTACTTCTTACATCCACATTTACCTGGACAATTTTTTTCAGCATGATCGGAGATGGTCGGAAATTGACCTGGTGCACTTATATGGAATGACCCATATATATATATATATATATATATATATATATATATATATATATATATATATATATATATATATATATATATATATATATATATATATATATATATATATATATATATATATATATCAGGCAAGTATTTTCAGTGGATCCAGTGTTTAATAAAAATTGGCTTGAGCGGACGAACGTACAAAAACTTTTATTAGTTCCAACGTTCCAACGCAGGAAAGCTGACGTTCCTGCGCACGTAAGCAACGGGATCACCATGTCACGGACAATGCTAAATTCCATATGTCTGCTACTTTCACCAGTTCTCACCCTGTTACCCACGTTTTTTGTTATATTCCATTTTCATGAGTGTCATATGTATCACAGTTTCACTTAGGTGTTGCTTTAATTCCAAATCTCATCATCACTTTTGCCAAACGTTTCACATATGTTTTCTTTAGATTGCTGTTTTCGTTGCTTTACACCTGTTTCTTGTTAGTTCTTTTAGCGCATTGTTATTTGCTGTTTACACATGTTTCTTGTTATTTCATCGAGTTCTTTTAACGCATTGTTCTTAAATGTCATCCCTGTACATAATCAACCATGTTATCACGTTTTTTCCTTTCCGTGACTGTGTGAAAATTCCCTTTATTACTGCGCCGACTTCGCCGGACATCATTTTTTACATGTAGTCATGTTTATATCACATCGCACTTTTTCCTATGCCGACTTGTCTGATATATGTGCGATAATAGATACTAGATAGACACGTGTTTGGGGGCCCCCCTGTGTATATATAAGCAACACATTCAACGTATACATTGTATTCCCTGACGAAGGCCGGACCCCGGCCGAAACGTTGGAACTAATAAAAGTTTTTGTACGTTCGTCCGCTCAAGCCAATTTTTATATATATATATATATATATATATATATATATATATATATATATATATATATATATATATATATATATATATATATATATATATATATATATATATATATATATATATATATATATATATAGTGAAGTAGATCCTCCGTGAGAACAGTAAGAATGGAAGTGTTTATTTCGACAGTTTCGGCCAGAGGCTGGCCTTCATCAGGAATAAGGGTACATGTTGCTTATATGTATATATATATATATATATATATATATATATATATATATATATATAGAAAGAAACGGGTGCACGTACGAGAAAGCAATACTTTTATGCCTTACGTTTCGGCCGTGGCACGGCCTTCGTCAGAGAATGAAGGGTATACAACGCATATGCCGCTTTTAAGGGCCGGAGAAATCGCACTATCAGTAAGAACAGTGATTAGAAAATACATCAGCAGTCCCAAAACAGCAGTGACAACATAAAATTTGATATCAGCATCGAGTGACAAGTACACTGTTGAAAACTCAAAGTATGAGCATGTAGATTGCGCAGGGCATTTATTTAAAGCAATAAAACACAGTTTAAACCACCAAAGGAAAACGCGCGAGATTAAGTCAGGAATGAGTGTCGAAGCGAATGTCATGGGCACATGTACGCACACAGAAAGATACTAGAGGAACCGTAACAACAACAACAAAAAAAAAAAAAAAAAAGAAAGAAAAAAGAAATCAACTAGTCATTGAGGTCGCTATATAGACAAGGGAACAGACGCTTCCACGCGTTATGTGAAAGAAAACCACTGGTAGCACACGTAATAATAATAATAATAATAATAAAAAAAAACGAGTATCAATCTGCTCAACATTGTTACACAGAAAGAAAGGTGACGCGTCCGACGCTTTCGTTGATGCCGGAGTGAATACTGTTGAACTTGTTAATAAGGTAAGATTCGCGAACTTCTCGGTCATGATGAGTTTTAAATCCAGATTGCAGTATTGTGGCCTTGATTTTTTCAAACGAGTGCCCTGGCATCTGGACATGCTTTGACAGTGGGAGATGAGGAAGGTTAGAAGCATGGGCTCTGTGGTTGTTAAAACGTAACCGGAATGATGTTTCGGTTTGACCGATGTATTGCTTGCGGCAGGTGGAGCACTCAAGCATGTAGATAACATTAGCGCTGTCGCAAGTAAAGTCTCCGTTGATTCTTAATGAAAAATTTGAGGCGGTGCTAGATGCCGTATGGGAACTAGTCATGTGTGGGCAAACCTTGCAGCGGGGTTTATTGCAAGGGTGACAGCCTCTGTAGTTGGACCGATTGTTTATTTTCGATGATGTTAAGGTATCATGCAGGTTGGGTGATCTACGATAAACTACCCTCGATGGTTCCGTGAAAATGGCCTTTAGGTGATCACTTTGGAGCAAGATATTGTGGTGTTTTTTCAGAATGCTGGCCACATTAGGAATCGAAGCTGAGTGCGTAAGGATGAGGTTAACACTGCTACGTGAAGAGTTTCCTGATCGTTTGGTACTTGTGAGCAAGTCTTTGCGATCGATGCTGTCCGCCTTCTCGAGGGCGTCGTCAATGATTCCCGCGGGGTATCCTTGCCTGGTCAGCGCACCCCGTAGGTCTTCGCAGTTGCGAGCGAATTCACTGTTGTCGGAGCAGATGCGTTTGAATCGAATGGCCTGACTATATGGAATACTGGTTTTGCAGTGCTTTGTATGGCTACTATGGAAATGAAGATACTGATGTCTGTCGGTCGGTTTCCTATATAGCTTGGTCGTCAATTTCTGTTTGCACAGTGTCACTGTGACGTCAAGAAAGTTAACATCGGTGGCCGAATATGAGTGTGAGAACGATATGTTGGGATGAGCATTATTAAAATCGCCGATGAAAGAAAGAAGCTGGGATTCGCCATGATGCCATATTAGAAAAATATCATCGATAAAGCGCTTATAATAAAAAGGCTTCAAATCGCGGCTTGCAAGAAAGTCTTTTTCTAGGAGGCCCATAAAAATACTGGCGTAATTGGGGCCTATCCTTGTACCCATAGAAGTGCCGCTAACTTGAACGAAGTGTTGGCCGTTAAACTCGAAGTTGTTTAGTTCAAGAATTAACTTGAGAAGCGTAGCTAGTGTAGATGAGTCGATTGTTTTATCGAGATCAGACTCGTTGTATGCTTGTACAACGGCACGGATACCATCAGAATGGGGAATATTAGTGTACAAAGAGCAGACATCGAGTATCACGAGAAATGACCCATTAGGAATGTCTAAATCAATGATATCGTTTAAAAAATGGTTTGTGTCTTTAATGTACGAGGGAAGTGCGACGGGAATGGAACAAATGAGGCTATCAACGTAGCGTGAGAGGTTCTCCGTCACTGTGCCTATACCAGACACAGTTGGTCTACCGGGATTGTTTTCTTTGTGAATTTTGGGTAGGGTGTAGAACCTACCTGCCACCGGGCTAAGTGGAATGAGTGTACGTAACGCAGATTGAGCGATTTTGTTTTCTTTTACGAGATCTGCAACAACACCGCCGACAATACCTTTGAATTGTGCTGTGGGGTCGTCATTTAGGCGCCTGTAGTATGTGGTGTCATTAAGTTGCCTCTGGGCTTCATCGATATAGCTGTCGGCATCCATTACCACTACTGCACCACCTAGCCTGCACCAATAGCCTGAGTCTCTTTAAAGCTGAGGTTATGGCGGAATGGCGAACGCGTTTTATACGCCTTAAGTATATCATCTTGTACAGCTCGTATGTATAAGTCGAGGCATTTGTCCCGTTGAGTAGGTGGTGTCCAGTGCTTACCAGAAGGCAATGTGGAACTGGTTTGTTCAGTTGACTGGCGGTTGAAGAAGTACTCGCGCAATCGCATGTTTCTTTCAAAGTTATGAAGATCGGCAATGAGCGTGAATTCATTGTAACCGCCAGTTGCGGGACAGAAGTTTAAACCTAGCGACAAAATCCTGGATTCTTCGAAGGTTAATTGATGGCTTGATAAGTTAACTATATTTGTAGGTTGTGTGGTATGCGTTTCGTTTGCAGGACCAGCAATACTCCCATCTCATTCGGAATTCAAAGCGACAGGTATGTTATCTCGAGCCATTTTCCTCCGCTTGACACAGTTAATTTCGTTCAGCTTTTTTCTGCCTGTACAAATGAAGCTCGTTGTTTTCTTCGCTGCTAAGGACATGAGTGGCACGCAGCTGTTTTTCCTTGTTAGCAAGCACCTTCGCGGACTTGGTTTAAACTGTGTTTTATTGCTTTATATAATTGCCCTGCGCAATCTACATGCTCATACTTTAAGTTTTCAACAGTGTACTTGTCACTCGATGCTGATATCAAATTTTATGTTGTCACTGCTGTTTTGGGACTGCTGATGTATTTTCTAATCACTGTTCTTACTGATAGTGCGATTTCTCCGGCCCTTTAAAGCGGCATATGCGTTGTATACCCTTCATTCTCTGACGAAGGCCGTGCCACGGCCGAAACGTAAGGCATAAAAGTATTGCTTTCTCGTACGTGCACCCGTTATTTTTTCTTACACAGACCGAACCCACTGAACTTTCCTGCTGAATATGTATATATATATATATATATATATATATATATATATATATATATATATATATATATATATATATATATATATATATATATATATATATATATATATATATATATATATATATATATATATATATATATACTCTGTGGTTACTGTGGCCTCGTTATCCCCGCAAAACCGTCTTCAGCATTTGTGTACGTGCACTCGCAAGACATATGACTTAATCTTTCAATGAACACCGCACACATTCACGCAAAAGGGAAGTTTTGGCTGATGGAATGTGACTGTTTGGGACGATGCATATAGGCTACCAGGGATTCCTCAAGAAATCTTGACAAGGTTGGTGTCAAAGGGGTAAAAATGAGAAGCACTAAACTATTATGAGCCGTTAAAATATTAACTGAAAACAATTTTTCACGCAACATCTACAACAGTTTCCTTGGAGATATTGGTTTATTCTCGGCGAGTTCGTTCGTGAGCACAGCGCTGTTTCCTGCCTCTCGTTTTCTTCCGAGCTATTATCGATCTGTACTTACCACGTGAGTGACTAAACCCTATCTTCTTCTTTAATGGGAGTCACAATTAGCTTTTTGTTCTATCCTCTTGCGTGCTTGATAATTGCGATTTTCCCTCTGCATACGTAACGGAAGGACAGCGTGCACGATGCGTGGGCGTGTGCGGTACGGGATTCAAGATTGAGAGATGACGTCAGCATCAGATTAACACGTGCGCTACACATGCTGCATTGTGAAAGTTCGAGTAGGCTTTTGCCTAGGAAATAGCTTTATCAAGTGCCGGTACAAGAAATGGCAACAGTGAAGCATTATCAAAGTGTGGAGTTCAAAGCACTGAAATTGCACTTGGACGCCTTGTGAAGAGCTTCGGAGATTAGTTTTGAAAGCCTGGACTACTTCAGTAAGCGCAAACTGCTCGGTGCATTATTCTTCTAGCTTCTCGATCCCTCTGTAATCCCGACAATAGTGTTAACTAATTAATTTAGTGTACCCGCAGAACATCAGGGCATTACAAAGGGGAGGCCGTGTGATCCCAATATATTGAGATCCCACGGGGGCTACATTAGAAAAAAATTCCATGCGGTAAGAGAAAACGTTGTGCACTACAATAAGCCCATATACGTTAAGAGAAGATTTGTTTTACGAAGTGCGTTATTATCTGTTATATAATCGATGCGACGCGTAAGGTGATTCAAGCTGACACAAATTACGGGTATGAATTCGTCAATGTGGAAAACAATTTGTTTGACATGTTGGAATCGTAATTTTATTGCTGTGATCTATGCGTGATGATATGTATGTCATTTTTATTTCAGATAACCGTGGGAAAGTTTGATGAAGAAAGACGAAGCTACTGACCTGCGATGAGAGAGAAGAGGAAGGGACCAACTTAAATTTATGATAGATATACTACTTGTTCCGTGACAAAAAGCACGAAACGGCAGGCAGGGTTCTGCACAGCTTCCAAATGGGAAACGACTGATACAACGTGGATTTTTGGCCTAGTTGGTTGTATGCTTCAAAATTGGGGCATAGCGCTAACACACACGGACGAGGAGGAGACAACAGGACAAGCGCTAACATTCCACTGATTGTTTATTTGAGTGGAAACAATCAGTTGAAATCAGCTGAAATCAGTTGAAACAATCAGGTGAAAGTGAGCGCTTGTTCCTGTTGTCTCTTCCTCGTCCGTGTGTGTTAGCGCTATGCCCCATTTTGAAGACTGATACAAGGCCAGGGCTCAAGACAGATGCGGAATAGTTTATATTGCAGCGTGGGAGTGTTTTGTAAAGCAGTAACATTAAATAACCAGATATACGAGAGAAATTATTTCAAAGACGCCGGACATGGATATGCTATGTTTTACTCTCTCCTCCTTCTTTCCATCCTCCTCACCATCACTTTCCTTTCGCACTCCCTGTATATGCCTAGGCCATGCTCTACCCTCTACCCTCATCCTTTCCTTCCTCCTCAGCTTAAAATGACTCCTTACCCCCCACCACCCTTTTCTAGCCCCTTGAGATACTATATACTATGCTCCCTTCGTGGCTTCGTGGGACCTTGGCATATTTAGGCACGGCTCCTCCTCTCTTCACGCGGTTTCTCCTCGCTCAACCAGTCAATGCAGGATGATGCCGAACTGAACCAGCTGGGCTGCTAAGAGATAATATGGGAGTGTATGACATGCTCTAAGATTTGGCACGGTATACTGGTGAGGGAAATAGGACGAGCGTTGTCAGGGCAATGCATACTTCTAGATTTGTGCAGTAAAATCTTCCCCCCGACTTTCTAATACTTTGGAATACAACCTATTTCAAACCTAGGATCAGCGTTGTCAGGGCAATGCTTACTTCTAGATTTGCGCCGAAAAATCTTTCCCCGACTTTCCTAATACTTTGGAGTACAACCTCTTTCAAACCTAGGACGAGCGTTGTCAGGGCAATGCTTACTTCTAGATTTGTGCAGAAAAATCTTCTCGCGACTTTCTAATCATTTGGAATACAGCCTACTTCAAACCTAGGACGAGCGTTGTCAGGGCACTGCTTACTTCCACACTTGTGCGGAAACATCTTCCCCCCGACTATCCTAATCATTTGGAATACAACCTATTTCAAAGCTAGGACGAGCGTTGTCAGGGCAATGCTTACTTCTAGATTTGCGCAGAAAAATCTTTCCCCGACTTCCTAATACTTTGGAATACAACCTATTTCAAACCTAGGACGAGCGTTGTCAGGGCAATGCTTACTTCTAGATTTGCGCAGAAAAATCTTTCCCCGACTTCCTAATACTTTGGAATACAACCTATTTCAAACCTAGGACGAGCGTTGTCAGGGCAATGCTTACTTCTAGATTTGTGCCGAAAAATCTTTCCCCGACTTCCTAATACTTTGGAGTACAACCTCTTTCAAACCTAGGACGAGCGTTGTCAGGGCAATGCTTACTTCTAGATTTGTGCAGAAAAATCTTCCCGCGACTTTCTAATCATTTGGAATACAGCCTACTTCAAACCTAGGACGAGCGTTGTCAGGGCACTGCTTACTTCCACACTTGTGCGGAAACATCTTCCCCCGACTATCCTAATCATTTGGAATACAACCTATTTCAAACCTAGGACGAGCGTTGACAGGGCAATGCTTACTTCTAGATTTGTGCTGAAAAATCTTTCCCCGACTTTCTAATACTTTGGAATACAACCTATTTCAAACCTAGGACGAGCGTTGTCAGGGCAATGCTTGCTTCTAGATTTGTGCAGAAAAATCTTTCCCCGACTATCCTAATGATTTGGAATACAACCTATTTCAAACCTAGGACGAGCGTTGTCAGGGCAATGCTTACTTCTAGATTTGTGCAGAAAAATCTTCCCCCGACTATCTAATCATTTAAATTGGAATACAACCTATTTCAAACCTAGGACGAGCGTTGTCAGGGCAATGCTTACTTCTAGATTTGTGCAGAAAAATCTTCCCCCGACTTTCTAATCATTTGGAATACAACCTATTTCAAACCTTTGCAGTTATCAGCGTGGTGTCGTAGGTGAAGCAAAATTTTCAAAGAAATGTAATTCAGTTCGTTGGACTCAGGCTCATCGCACACTCTTAGGCAACAAGCAGAACAGAATAGGCCAATTTTCCCGTGCATCATCAAGAAATTATTTGTAACTTGTATGCGATAACGAATTTCTATGCTGCATGTACTACCGGTTTCTATATCTTCCTGGTATTGTTCTCACAAAATTATTTGATATGCTACTGTGAGAGCTCAGTGCTGTATGTTGCACCTACTAAAGAGTGAAGGAGCAACAGGTGCCTTATTAAGCCTTTAGTGCCTCGCCAGACGCTGACCTTAAAAAACGCAGCGTGTGATGCGTAAACTCAAGTGACGAACTTGAAATCAAAAGGTTGCGCGAAAATAAGGACACGTTCACAAGCGAGGGCACAGGGACAAGCGCAATCTCACACTACTTTATTCTTGGGTGGAGCCACTGAATATAAAAGAAATAGAAACACTAAGATCACGTGTGCATACGCCAAGAAAGTTACGAGAATCACACATGCGCAGCCAGAAACCCCCCTCTCTCCACTATACAGGCCGACAGAAGGATCACTAACACATGAAGATACCTTCTGCGATATAGCAAAAGCTTCGAGGACCAACAGTGCGTTCATATTTCCACTTCTACCGATAATCTTAATGTCATTCAATCGAGGATCACACGTGCACGTATTGCAATGCTAAGCTAAATTAGTCCTTTCTTTTTTCTTTAAATTTTGGAAGGTGCTCCCTCGCTCGGTCCTTTTGATTTCAAGCATGTCTAACACACTAGGCCAAGAACGAGTTTTACTCAAGTGACGAAGTCACACGAAGTTGACAGCTGCTATCAGGGCTGTGATATATTTTCTTAAGATTACAGGACTGGACAGCATACTTCAGCGAAACCATTATTTTACGTGGTTCTTGTATATATAAATAACTTTTTTCTCTCCCCATCATCACCCCTCATCACTCTTTTTTTCCCCTTTCCCTTATCCCCTGTGCAGAGTAGCAGGCTAAAGCGCACTAACTCAGGCCAACCTCTATGCTTCCCAGTAAACTACCTTTCTCTCTCTCTCTCTCTCTCAAGTGACTTTATAAGAAAGGAAGGAATGCACAGAATTTTGAGCGCTCGTTAGGTTTGTTTCGACACAACCTTAATGAAAACTAGCAGATAATGAAGCCAAGGAAGGAATAGAGGACTCCAATCCTCCATTGCAGAGGTCGGCAATCTCTTCAGGTGGAGGGCCAATTCGCATGAAGCCGACTCACCGAGGGCCAGACAGCAAACCGGAAAAGGAGGGGGGGGGGGGGGACGGCAAAAAGAAAAAAAATTCGGCGTATTGGCAAAAGTCTACAAAATTTAAACAGAAATCATGTTTATTTTCTGCCCGCATGTCACAAGGTTCAATTTACAAACATATTTTACAAGTGCGAAACCAATTTGACATCAAAAATGCTATGTCGGTCTTCAGACAGGAAGTGAGAAGTGCAAGGGAGATGTTGGGACGTCCTGTCGGGGAGCGCATAATACTGCCTCGCGGGCCTCAGGCTGCCGACGCCTGCTCCATTGCATGGCGTCCCAAATTTGGCACATACGGATTGGCACTTTTTAGGAGCGAAGCTCCTTAGGCCGGCACCACGCCGTCGCCGTTGAAGCTCCCTGGCACGGTGCCAGCTGTGGCGTCTCTCCCTCTGGCGGGAGGATGAATGAGCTTTATGAGCGCTGGAACGCGGATGGCGTCTGCACGATGCGCAAAGCGCGAGAATACGAACGCATGCGAAACGGAGACAGATTAGTCTCCCTCTTCGACTCTGCCCTCTCCCCTCAAACCGGCGAACGCGCGAAACCATCGCTTCACCCTGTCGTCCGCCCAGTGGTTGGTCCATGCATGGACCACGGCCGCTGTATCAGCGGTCGTGCATGCACAATGAAACGCCGCGCGCGCCGAATGCCGCGGGCGTCCCATGTCAAAGGAGCTTCGCTCATCGGTTGAATTCGTACACGGAATGACTGCTAGTTTTATTGCGGGCGTAAGAGGCCAAATTCAGAATGTGACACAGTGACAGTAATTCCCATAGTTTTGCGCACTTACTATAACAAAAGTGCTGCCATCCCTGGAGCAGTATCAAAAACAGGCGTGAAATAGATTCCTACAGTCCACGTGCACGTTCGGTATGCGAACAGCAGCGATTGCTATTTTTTTCTCACAACCTTTTTTGTCGCTGCAGAACCATCAACAAATTATTTTGGCGGCTTGTATCGCTGCCACGTGTGGCATCGTTGATCGTGACGACAGTTTGCACACGTTGCGAGTGTTTACTTGAAATGTTTGAAAAAATATTGGAGGTGGTTTAGGGGCCCTTTCATGTTTAAGTATCAGTTTTATTTAAAAGCTGTTGACAAAGTACCATCTTGAATACTGTTGTCACTGCTATATTTCAGCCTGCAGTTACAATATCTTGTGAAAGCTTTAGTTGCTGCTCAGTTTAAATAGCTGTAGTGTTTTTCTCGATTAAAAGTAATCGTAATGTACCTTTGTTAAAGCTTGTGAATATTTGTTTCCAATAAAATGATGTGGAATTCTTGGGATGTTTGGAAATCGTCACATTACCAGTCTATGCCTGCTTTAAAAATTGTTATCTTATTATTCGAAAACTATTCGAATAGTATTCGATTTGTATTCGTATTCGATTCGGTGTCATCACTATTCGATTCGTATTCGATTTGGTTATAAAATTCACTATTCGCACACCCCTAGAAATTGGTATGCACCACATTTGGCAAAGTATGCATTTCAGTGAAGAAATGTGCAATACACTGCCATCTATGCTGTGCTGCCCAATACAAGTATAGAGAAAGCACAGCCAATACGCAGAACATGCCTGTTGGCTGTGCTGAGATCATGCAGAACAGCTCAGTTGCGCAGGATTTATGTCTTTGAGATGCTTGACGAAAGTCTGAGGGGCCAGCAACAGTACGTGGTGATTTTCCGTTACAATATTAGCAAAGTTGCATGAAAAAATCATGTGAGGTCTGACTAATTCAAGTCGATATTAAGCTTTTTGGTGTCCTCGTCAATTGACACTCCCAATCATAGGCGTGTGCAGGGTTCCCCTTCAGGGGGGGAGGCGAAGGTTCTCCGCAGCGCCCCCCCTCCCTATTATGTCAATGTATGGGGCTGACTTTGCACCCCCCCCCCCCCCCTCTTAGGTGACTAGGATGGGCTATTGTCGTTGGCTGTACAAGACGCAGGCAGCATTGCTATTTCCGCGAGCTCCAACACATCTATCGCCTCGGCTGACAGCCCGACTGAATAACAGTGGGACCGTCATACAAGTTCAGAGCACACGGTGTCGCGAGAACTGAACCAATGACACCATACTCAGACTCAGAATGCCACAAACACGCGCTCTTTCTCATGCACTTGCCTTTTAATTCCATTTCTTTTTTGTGCTCGAAGGGACACCGTCTGGCGAATAAACAAACACTCGCCAAAGTTGTAAGGACAAAAAAGAATTGATGACGTTTCGAAGTGCCTTTATATGCATGGAAGAAGGGGCAATCATCTGGTGTATGTATCAGGTAGATTTCCACGAGTCCGATTTAGTGTGTATGGCGTTGACTGGATTAATAATGATTCTATTACGCATATAATAATTAGACTACGCATATAAAGGCACGGACTAACTTCATTCGCTTGTATGTGAACAAGAGACCCTTGGGAGTCTCGAAACGTCATAAATTCTTATTTCGTTGCAACTTTCGCGAATGTTCGCTTATTCGCAAGAAAGATATGAACAGTACGGTAACACTGTTTGCATTGTCCTTTCTGAAAGTCAATGTTTAGATGAACCGGTCCACTCTTATATTTGCTCTACTTAATCTTCATAGAGCGAAATGCAGCCTCCACAATCACACAAGTACCGCGGGTGAGAGCTGAAAACCGCATAACCTAAAGTTCGCTACAATAGAATGATCAGAAGGGAACTCAAACAGCTTACAAGGTGTACGCTTCTGCTATCGCTACACGTAATCATCGGCAAACAGTGCCGTTGCAACAATGGGTAACGAAAGATAGAAACGCTCAGTATCAGCGTGTCCTTATCACAGCAATGCGTTCTGCAACATCGTCGGGCAATCAAATTTCTTTATCTTTTGCTGTACCGAACACGAACCGAACACTAGCGTGCACCGATCAGCGCGCGTGATGGGTATCTAATCGCGGCGAGCAAGATTTGGCGACCGTCCCTATAAATGGCGTCCATCGTGGCGAACCTACACTATAGAGAGAGTGTATGAACTTCCGTAGCGAGCACTGGAAATTGTCATTATGCACGTTGCACAGGCTTTGAACGTTGTTGCGCTGACGCTTATTTCCTCCGTGCCGTGGAGGTCGCAGGCTGCTCCTGTGGCCCAACCGGCGGCTGAATGGAAGCACCCAGGTAAGCTAAGCAATAACTTATAAATTATACTCTCAGAGACTCCACTGAGATTGATATCACCGTTATGAGCTCATTAATAAGAGACAAAAATTTAGGCAGCTTTGCACTAGACGTGCCAAGCCTGAAGGAAGGTAAGATCTGGGCAGCCTTCTTTGTTTCTCTTCGGTTTTCTATATTTTTCCTCCTCTCTTTCTTTTTCGCCTTTTGCGCTTTTTCTGAATTCTTTCTGTCTTTATTTATATTTATTTCTGCCTCTTTCTTTGTCTATTTCTTTCTCTTTCTTGCTCTTTCTATTTTTCTTCCTATTTTGTCTCTTTCTTTCTCTCTTTCTATTTCTCTATCGCCACCTCTGTTTTTCTAATTTTATACGCGGTTTTGTCTGCGTTACGCCAAGCAATGACAGCATACGACAGCATACGACAGACCAGGCCCCTAAAGTCCTCCGCACTTATCATCATCAAGGTGCTCGAAGAACAAAAGAAAGAACACTACTCCTTGGCGCGAGCGAGCGCTCAATATGCCACAGATGGCTATGCTATTGGTGGTTTTGCCTGCTTTAAGCCAAGCTACGACAGCATGCGATGACAGCATACGACAACCCGGGCCCCTAAAGTGCTCCTCACTTAAAAATCATGGCCAAAGTTTCATTCTTAAAGTTCGCGCCAAAACCATCACGCGTGACGTCACGGATTTCAAAATGTTTCATTCGTATTTCGGCCACAATGGTTCAAGGAACTGTTTTGAAACGCGGTGTGCTAAGTCACAGGCCCACTCAGAGTACAATGTACTTCGTACTTACCGTTTAAGAACTACGTAGGCACTGGTAGACGCCGTCAAAAATATATGACGTCACGGTGATTGGCGCGCGAACATCAAGGTGGCGTCGCTACCCGCATTTTATCTTTGCGTATTTTCTCGCTTACCAAGCCTATTCTCAAGGAAATCGTGGTGAATTTGGTATTGGGAAAGGGTGACTTACAAATACAGGAAAAACTGCATTTCTCTTCAGTGTCCCTCTAACGCCCCAACAGAACAGCAAGACTGTACGATATTGCATCTCCTTCTCTCCCTCTGTTTTACTCCCTTATTCCCCTCTCCCCACGTGTAGGGTAGCAAACTGGACGTAGTCTAGTTAACCTCCCTACCTTTCCTATATTCATTCTCTCTCTCTTTGCAGCGAAGGGCTTCTGATTAATGATGCCCACGCGGTGAACTTTCTACCGTTGATGTAAAACGAAGTAGACGGTCGTTCTTGCCTTTCATTCGAATGCGGCCGCCACAAGCGGTGATCCAACCCGTATAACCACGGGCTCAGCCTCAGTACGCCGTATATTTGGTTATCCACTGCGTGTATAACCAAACGTACATACAGAACGTGAGTTTCAGTGGCGTTCTAGCACGCTAATGCGTGCAACAAGAACGGGAACAGGAGTAGAAAAAGACGACACGCCAAGCACGAGATGGCTGCGCCTGTTCCTGTTCGCGTATGTCTAAATGGCTTCTGAAATATATAATTTGGACTTCAAGCATGGACGTCCGTGGGCCAGTTTCCACACCGTAACCAATTTTTTTTTCATGGTGCGTGGGGGGTAAATCATACTTCATGTATGTTCGTGCGTCCGCTTGTATGTGTGCGTGTATATATACGCACATGCAAAATGGAAAAAAAAGTTTGGGTAAGGGAGGGGGGGGTTAAACTTCGCCAATCCCACTCCCCCTCTGGCTACGCCATTGGTGAGTGACGCAGCGCCAATGGTGAGTGACGCATTGGCGCAGCGTTTAGTGCCACAGGTTTGAGATACCGTATAGTATGCGGATATCCAGGCAAACAAAGAGGATGGTAAAACGGAGTGGGGCACGGTTCTCACTTTATACTTTTGGAAGGGAACCTATAAGCGTGGGCGCACCCCCCCTCCTCGCTCTTCCCTACCCCCCTTCAAGCGAGGCTCAGTGTTGTAACTAAAAAAAAGTAACTAAAAACGTAACTCGCTGCGCTAACGAAAAAAAGGATATATATATATATATATATATATATATATATATATATATATATATATATATATATATATATATATATATATATATATATATATATATATATATATATATATATATATATATATATACACGAAGGTACTTGAGATACGACGTACGTTTCAGCACAGTTTATTCCAACGTTTCGGCCGAGGGACCGGCTTTCGTCTGGGATGACGAAGGCCAGTCACAGACGAATGCCGGTCCCACGGCCGAAACGTCGGAATAAACTGTGCTGAAACGAACGTCGTATCTCAAGTACCTTACTACAGTCTCAGGGCCTGCGTGATACTTCCTATAGTTCTTATCTATCTATCTATATATATATATATATATATATATATATATATATATATATATATATATATGTATATATATATATATATATATATATATATATATATATATATATATATATATGCATAGGTATAGGTATAACGCGGTACCATGCTTGCAGAAAAGAGTAACGCACGTTACTTTTGCCGTTACTGCACGATAGGAAATTTTAATTAGTGCGTTCCCCCTGCAGGAACCAGAAGAACAATTTAATAAACCTCATCTTATGTCCTACGTAAAAACCACTCACCAAATCAACGATTTCAGCTTAATTACTGATATAACTATAGAGTTGTGCGCCGGACTTTAGCAATACCATATAGCCCTAATGCTTACTGTAGAGTTGCATGTGATGGCTTATAACTTTGTGACTCGTGGTAATGCCATTCTCCAATGGGACATTAAATAGAAAGGGAAATTTCATCATCAACGCTCTCCTGAAAGAAAACATCACTGATATTTCAACAATTTTAACGTAATTCTGACGGTCTGCTTCTACTATCGAACAAGACATATGCAGGGGATCTTCTAGGAATAAAGAAATACCTGAATTGCACTATATGAAAAATATTTGCAGCATTATTTCTCCTTGAACATATATAATTTATATAATTGTCGCGATAATTGCCAGTGGTTATGCGAAGACGTTTAAAGGGACCGACAAGCAATTTTTATGGTGCCTATTTTTTTAGCGCAACGGAAAGCTTACCGGTCAGTGAGTATAATCACCGAATGGTAAAGCGGAAAACGCCGCGAAACATTTTTAATAAGAATTTTTCTATCTGCAGCGTATATGAAGTCGTATACTCATACGCCTCAAACAGTGAGCGCGAGAGGGGTTGGTGTTCGAGCGCGGTGGTTTTCTGCGCATGCGTGTACCTCTCGCGCATGCGCCGCGGCTCGACTTGGGCCACTGGCGGCCGCGACGGCAGCGCCGCTTCTCACCGTGCAGCTCCGTTTACATCGTATACGCTGCACAGGATTGAGCGGGGCTGGATAATAATATACATACTCAAATTTTAAGGACTGCCGCGCACGACAGCATCAGACTACGTCACTAAATACGTACAGTAAAGTGATCGACTCCACATTCCATGATCCAGCTTCAAGGTTCTTCCGCTAGGCTGCGCGACATAATGGTTTTTTTGCTTTTAAGCACGATTTAAAAATGTAAGTCCTAGTCGCAGCGCGAAAAGAATGCTGGAATCTGTCACTATATTTCATGGCCTTTTCATGGTCTTTACACACGTTATGGCCAATTATCGGTTCCTTTACGGTCAGCCTCTCTTGCTCAGGAATTCAACAACCGGAAACGTATACAGTAGCAGACAGATGCATTCTTTATTTTGAAAGCCGAGCTCATAAACATCGCTATAGTACTGCAGGGACAAATTCCGGAGAACTACAACTTTGAGAAGATAAGCAGCAGCTCTTTTTCAAAGCTGTCATCCCATAGCTTGCCACGCTTCTTATTGAATATGTCCGCGCCTACAGTAAATAGGCATGTGGTCGACGGGCGCATTGGATGATACTCCTATTATCAACGCCTGGCCGACGAAAATCGGTACGCCGCTGGGACAAAAAGATAAATCTGTCAAAAAGCGCCTACGAGACGAACGAGTTCTGTGAGAGATTTCCCGGAAATTTACAAAGCTGTCCTCAGCGATATCGGTACGGGCTACGTACACTGAGTTATCGCGATCAGGGGGTGTGTAACCGAGCAAGGTGACATGAATCTATGAGGTAACCTTTATACGTTTTATTCTCGGAATAATCAGAGGGGGGGGAGGGGGGCATATCGTGCTGTTCAAGTACCGATGTGACGATGAATAGCCTGTTGCATTGTGTATCATATCTGCACTTACTCAGAGAAGTGGAAACCTTGATTTGACGGTTCAGACAATATACACGATAGCCTGTAATACGCTAGACGTTGCCTGCACAGGCTGTAGTACCTCACACCGAACTCAATGCCCGCAATAAAAGAACTGTCTACCATCCGCTAGTTTCCCGTAAAGTCCTAATGACCATGAAAAACTCGACTGAAAGTTTTCACGTGTACTTAGTACATTGGATTTTTTTCGCCGGTTACGACTGCGTACAATAAAAAAGGTGATGGCCTTTCTTTCTTACCTTTCACCTTTTCAGTACCAAGTTCATTCCGTTACACGTAAGCAACTTGGGGCGAATTCACAAAACTTCTCGTTCGTAAGTGCGTCTTCTCATTGGTCAGCCGGCTTCGCTAATGATATGTATCCCATCATGATTGGCTGAAATATTCTCTTGCGAAAATTTTTAGCGTAAGGCGTTTTTGTACATACGCGCCCTGGTCTTTAAGCGTTGATGATAACCGAAAAATATGGAAAAATCTTCGCTCGCCCTTTTGAATCAAAAATTATTTGTGACGGAATTAATTTAATAAACATTTATTGTTTAATATTATCTTCATAATTATTTAACCCATTAGGGCCCACTGTACTTTAAAAAGTACACTTCCTTTTTCGGGCATAGAAAATACAAAACAGAATATTCTGATCCTGCTCAATACAATTTCTGATGCCAAAGGTTGCAGCAAGAAAATCCTAATTTGCAATATTGACTCGGTTATGTTTTTTCTGTTTTATGAGACGTCAAACTTTAGGAAAATGAGATCCTGTTAAACGCACGTGGCCAGTACTGCTTTTTCTAAATTAATTTGAAGTTTTACATTTTATATGTTGAAAAAACGGACTGATTCTGCTTCAGGAAGAGCAATTCAATCCCTGCAAAGCGTGAGAAGCCTACAGATTGCATAGTTTTGCTGTGAGGAGTAATCAAATGTTGCTGTACTTTATTTAGTACAGTGGGACTTCGTGGGGGCATACATGTAACTCTTGTTGTGCGTTGTATCATAGATTTAACAGGCTTTTTTTTGTTATGAATGGCGTTTTTTCGGTTATTTAAGACTCATGAGGCTGCGAAAGATGTCGCTGTGAATATACGAGAGCCTCTTGATGTTTTAATTGGCGATTCTGACCCTAACATGGGAACTTAGGAGGAGGAGGGGGGATGACGACGGTACGAATGGATGCTCTCTCCTAACGATAAAAAAAACATGGAACGAAAGGAACGTGGGTAAGGTAACTTCTGTTTTGACTCAGGAAAGCAGCATTGTTTCGAAAATGGCAAAGACAACAGCATAATTCCTATGCTGACGAAATACTACAGAGTTGAGTCACTATGCTCTGTATTGGGGTGGCCATTCACTGAAGAGAAAAAAAAAAAAACGTAGTGCCGCTGTCCTCCTTCTTCATCCGCAGTAACAATGCCATGAGGTTGTTTGAGCTTTACGATCAAGCTGCGAATGACTCGAGAATTTTCATCCCTGAGAAAAAGTGGTACCAGCCCCTATTTACACAGATGATCGAAATAGCCGCAGACAACGCATAAAGTGTCTGCTACCACATTGTAGGTTTTAGCAGACCCTCTACGCGTTGACTATTGTCCTTTAGTCCCATAACAGCAAAACACTGACTGCGCCTTGTTGTACCCAAGAGAAGTATCAAATTTCTCCAGATTCCACTGTGCTTGTTATTGCCCTCTATCCATACAGACATCTTCACAAGAAGCCGGAAAAACAGTTCTATTCTGCCAAAGTACATCAAAATGGTGTGGCGGAAAGCGTGACGTTATGCTTTCCCTAAAGCACTGGTCCTTGATTAAGTTGCATGAGCCAATATAACTTTATTATTCGTTTCGCAAGGGCCCAGCGTACTCGCCATTCTTGTATCAAGTCACCTTGCCCGTTGCTATCTCGAAGGCCCAGCGTACTTTTTATAGTACAGTATCATAACACCTGAAGAAACACACGTAACTCTATGAAAATTTGCACGTGTGGTTATCTGTTGTGGTTAATTAAATAAGCAAAATGTCAATAAAATCCGACCAGTAGTTCTTTCGTGGCCCTTAATGGGTTAATAATATATTACTTAAGATTATTTCAAAGGGATAGCACAATATCCAATAATCTAAGTTATAATGTTGGATACGAAACTAAAATAAGTACCTTACAAAATGGTAACAGCGCTTTGTTCCGTTCCCTTTCCTAAACCTTTTATGCGCTGTTAACATTTTGTAATGGATCCATACCAACTTGCCCAAGCGTCAACTCTTTCAAACTACGTACCTTACCTCTGCACAGTGAAGAAATACAGCTAAGCCAATGGCGGGAACAGCGCAAGCGATTTCGTTATTTCTTTGTTTCTGCTAGGTTGCCAGCATATAGAGAGCAGATGCGAAAGATAAGTTGTAGCGGAAGAACAGACATACAGACAAGGAACTTTATTAGGTCCTGCTTTTTTTTTTACCATGACGTTGGCAACTAACCTACAGAATTTACGATTCGAATT
Organism: Rhipicephalus appendiculatus; assembly: GCA_030522465.1. NCBI lineage: Eukaryota > Metazoa > Arthropoda > Arachnida > Ixodida > Ixodidae > Rhipicephalus > Rhipicephalus appendiculatus. The sequence goes on along the minus strand of JALIZH010015306.1, from coordinate 145,355 downwards.
GGAATCACTGGGCCTCAAAAGCTTAAATGGCCCGAGGAGCAATCAAGTTACCAAATCTGACTTTTGCACACTATCTTTTGGTCGAATTGGTATCCTCCTCACTGTCCAACGAATAGCCACAGCGATTTCGCCTAGAGGACGCATTCTTCCAGATGCCAGATGAGGACAGGGACTGCTCATGTGCCAGCAAGGCTAATTAAGACAGCTTACTGATTTTTCTAGCGGCACTAGATGTGACGAGACTGCAGATGACCGTGCCTAAAATTTCGGGACCAACGTTCGAAAACTAGGAAAACAGGGACCTTCCTGCATACGTGCAATACGTTGGGTTCCCAGAAGAGTGCCTTATATCCCGCGAGGAAGACTCACGCTTTCTTATTGCATCCATAAGGTGGGCAGTGAAGCATCAAGATCCGTTATCCATTCTGTAAGAGGACACGAAGGAAAAGAACCATCTTTCTATTAGGGGCGAACCACCTTAGAGCCGAGGCTTGTCCGTCCATCCGCGTCCGGCCGTCACGGGGCTATTGGTGGATGTCAGACACAAGAAAAGGTTTAACAATAGACTAATATCAATCACAATTGTGAGAAAACCAATATAAAACACCTAGAAGCACGAACCCTTTATACTAGTCGGTGACTTGAACGTACACTCGCGTTAAAATTACCAATTTCCGTTCTCACTGTTCCTGGTTCGATATAAACTGTCAATCGCCTGTGGCACATACCCGCATACCTGCGGCACATACTCGCCGATGTGAATAAAAATTGGGAGACCCTTAATCTGCGCCTTTAAGAGTTGAACGCGATAGCGATATCCTGTCCCGAGTACCTACTTCAACCACTTAGTGCATACGTGCTATGCACCCACTACGTGGTGTTAAGGGAATACACGCAGTAAGGTATGTGCCGTTTGTAATGGGTGGCCGGCTTTAAACTACGAAATCGTTATGATAGTCGCATATTCCTGACGCTCGATGGCAATGTACGCTTGTACCACGCAACATTCCTGGGATATTACATGTTATATTGCGACGCCTATATAAAGGACGCTTGCGTTTGCGAAGCATGAAAGTTCTTTTCACTGCATTTCCAAGCAGAGGAAGTTATTTTCACTGTGTTTCCTAAGCAGAGGCGTGGCTGCAAGAATGATCGAAGCAAGTGAATCTCGCCGAAGCCTTGCCAAGTTTAGTGGTGTCTGCTAACTGGGTCTCGACCCCCCTATTTGCAAGGATTCATGCGTGAAGTGTACGATTCAGTGCGCTTTTCTGACAGTCAGATTTTCTCTAACGATTATTTGTTTTCAAGCTCAAGGAAAGATCTATATAACGATATATTAGATATGTTATTTCCTGCACCACTGTACCGCTCTCTATATAATGGAACTACCTGGAGATGACGTGCTTGCCCGTGTGAAAAAAATGCCTATTCCGCCAACGTCCAAAACATTTTTCTTCAAAGTGGACACAGAAACGCTACCCGTAAAGACCTTGGTTAAGCAGCAAAGGCATTTTTGTATCTTCAATTAATTGTCGCCTCTGCGAGGTTCCAGAAACTATAGAACATTGTTTTATCAGCTGTAAAGACGCCATCCTCTTTTGGGACGTGCTCCAAAGGGATTTAAAAAAACAAATTAATTTAAATTCTCATAGCATACGTTATCTCGTGCCACCCAAAACCAATTCTATGCCTGTTGACATGCTCCTACTAATGGGCAATGCACAGTTTATGGAAAACTCGCATGTTAGACAGACACGCGGAACCAATTGTATCATCACGGTGGCATTTTATACAAATGGCTCTACAGCTAAAAGACTTTTATCAACAGCTAGAGTTGCAGCCGGACTGGTTTCCACTTTTCATGAAATGCACTGCTCTGATTCCCTTTTGAAGACATTGCTATTTGAAACTTTGCTATTTGAAACTTCGTTCTGTGCAAAACCTGATGTACGCTCGTAGAGGCGCCCTTGAGTATTTTGTTCGCTGGCATGTATATTATGCATATCTGTAATAAATACCATGAAAGAAAAACAAAAGAGGCGTGGCTGCGTGGTAGAACACCTGCTTGCCACGCAGACGGCCCGGGTTCGATCCTCACTCGGGCCCGCAAATTTTTATTATTTATTTTATTTGCATCTTTCTCGATTTTTCGGTCACGGAGATGATGATTTTTCCCTCACAACCAACGACGCCGACGCCTTTCAACGACGCCGACGAGCTCTTTAACGCTATCGCGTTAAAAAAAAAGGTTTACAATAGACGAACAACAATCATAATTGTGACGAAACAATATAAAATACCTACACCCGCACAAACCCTTTATACTAGCCGGCGACTTCAGCGTAACATCATGGACCTTAGGACCCAGCTTTCTCGTCGACTCTTTATATCACTTGATGTCACTTTATGTCACTCAATTTACATTATAGGGTGTAACGCTCGGGCAACGTATGGTTACTCACCCATACGATACCCAGAGCTTCGCCCACTCGTCATGATTGACTTTGTGGAGATGCGTGGATTTTTAGATGCGAAGCAGCTTATGGCGGAGTTCAATCCGGTGGTTGTGGTGCTGGTGTGCGTCCTGACCACCCTTACTGCGCATGCGCAAACCCTCTCCACACTCCTCTCCTACGCTCCCCCCTCTCTCTCGTCTAGGCATCCCTGCCCGCGGCCATCATGATGTAATCTATGATCACGTGATATTGGGCCGTTCGTGTTGACGTTGATGGTCACTTTTCGCGTTTCATGAGGCGCCTAAGGCTTTGGCCTTAATAATGTACCACAGAGTCACGCCGAGGTACAACTATATTGACCTCGATCGCCGTACTGATCCCACATGTGCGGATGACTACGCGATGGGCTCCCGACTAATGCAGGATGTGCGCGCATCGTAAGGCGCCTTCTTGAGTACTGAGTACATTGTGTCGCCAATCTGCAGGAGTACTGGCCATGGAAAGAGGAGGAGACTTCGAGGGAGACATCCTTCTGCCCAGAAACAGGTCAACTGATGTGAGTACTCTCTCTCTGTCTCTTTTTACTTTCCAAAGAATCTGCGAAAGAATGTTTACGTTGATTTCTGACGGAGGTGTTTAAATCACTGGGTTGTATGCCTAACCGCCGTCCTACCTCTGTAAGATATCTTAGGCCACTGCGAAGAAAGATAGGTTCTGTAAGTTAAAAATTGCAAGGTTTGACTACAGTATCTTCCTGAGTATTGCAATTTTTCGCGAGGTCTCAACAAAACAAAGTGTTTTTTAAAGTATACTGAGGGGAAAAAAAACCGAGATTGAGGGGATTTGCGTGCCACAACCACAATGATAACGCATGAATTTGCAAACAACATAGTGTAAGCGTTAGCACGCTACAGGCAAACGAAAGCGACGTAGAGGGAACGACACGGAAAAAAATGCCTCCACCTCCCCGAAGGGAATCGTGAGGAAATGCGAAATGCATTTCTTGCGCCGAGAGATTTCGCCTTCACCGACTTCTGCCATCGCCTTGAGAGGCGCCCAGCCAGCGAACGGTCGAGAGTGAGGCGCGAGCGGACGGGAGAGTGGGGCGCAGGGAGGAGAGAGAGCGAACGGCGAGAGAAGGAGCGGCGAAGCACTGCACCTACCCTCTCCTACACTCTCTCGCACCACATGCTCCGGTTGCTAGGGGCGAGGATAAGCGCGCGCGCCCGCAGCTGTTGCTATGGGAGAGAGAGTGAGAGCGGAGAGATAACACCTGCCGGCGCGCGGACACCGCCGCGGACAACGCCGGATGCCTGACATAGCCCGACTAGGAAATGCATTCGCATTTAAAAGAAAAGTGTTGTCCCGTGTCGTCGCTCTCTCTACGTAGCTTTCGTTTCCCTCTATCGCGCTAAAAGTTTACACCACTTACAACCAACTGGCCCCTACCTTGGCTCTTCTTGCAAGCAACAGTAACAGTGGGCTTTTTGGATATACGTCGCCAGTGATTGGGGTGCCACGTGTTTTGGATGTTCGAGACCAGATGTAACAAGTCTATACGCCTGCTTCAATCAGCGCACTCGTGAAGAAGCATAGTGGCTTCTTGCTTCGAAAAAATATCTTGTCAACGTATTACGGAAGAATGCCTCCGGTCAACGATGAGCTGGTCTAGTGCAGTTAGCGATGTCTCAGTATGGAAGGTTTGCTTGGAAGAGAACGTTTGAAGCAGGTAAGAAATGTTCCGGTTCACGTGTGTGAACAGCAAAAAAAAAAAAAAAAAAAAAAAGAAGAAACTAAGTGAAACGAATGTAATCTGGGAAGGCGTGTTATACGAGAGCTTTTGTCACGTCGCTTAAACGGGCGAGTGACATTTTCGAGGTTTTAGCTCCTTAACATTTGCCTTTCTCATAGTACAGCGGAGACAAACACTGTATACTTTCATACTTCTTATGCATACTTTCATGTACGTACGGAATTAAGCATGTCGTACGGAGCGAGTCATACAGTGCGGTGGCAGAACGAACCATCGAATAATTGCGAGAGTACCCTCAGGGCTAATCCATACAGTTTTGTATGTGTTACGAAAAAAAAAAGAAAACAGAACAGCCAGTCATAGTTACAATTACTTCAGCGAAAAATGTAGTCATTTATGGTTCTTTGTTGTTAAGTAGAAACCGTATTTCCCTAAACCATCGCATGCACAGTAACCTATTTTGCTTTACTGGCCCGACTTATTGACTCTGCGCAGAAGTATGCGTGGAACGAGAACCGTGAGGAACCGTTCGAGAACGTTCCTGTCGCCTTCCTCTTTTCTTTCTGTAAACCCTGGGCCTGCCTTAAAGGACCCCTGAGAGCGAAAACTTTGTTTGTTATTTTTTTTTGCTGAAATTTGTAGCCTTGTGTCTGGTAATGCCGAAATTGAATCGCAAGTGCTCTAACGTATCGTCTCAGTAATGCTAGCGTCGTTAATTGTGACCAGTTTTAGCGTCACTTCAAGGACACCCGCCTAAAATCGCAGGAAACCAGCGCTCCACAGCGGGGGAGCGCCTGAGACTACGTGCGCTCATGCTTCGGCGACGCTGAACGCGCAGTTTTCAAGTCGGGGGACCCGCGCGCGGTGAAGAATGGAACGATGTGGGTGCTTTGAGCGTGTTGCCCTCAGAGAAAGGAAAAGCATTCCTGGCGTAAGCAGCCAAAGCCACCTTGAGAGCAGCCCGACAACAAAGCGAGAGGGGCGAGGGACAATAGCCCTGGTTGGGTGCCAGCAGTCGTGGTTTCGTGTGCGCCCCGTGAATGTTCTGCGACGTCGACAATTTTTGGTGGAACGTCACAAGGGGCCTCTGTCTACGTCGTACTATTGGCGATGTCGCGAGGTGCTGAAAACTCAGATGAGCACACACGCTTATTTAAAAAATCACAGCATATCCACGGAGTGAATGATGATGAGTGGGCGAAGCTCTGGAAGGTTCATCGGTAAACCGTGAATCTTCCGTGAATTTTCATCCAGTACATCATCAAAGACGTGACAAACACTGTGTGTATATATACAAGAAATTTTATTTATTCGTAAATGGTAGCTAGACGTGGCTTCCGGTCCCCCCTTCATTATAACGGCTTTATGGTCGGTGAAGTGGAGGGATAGGGGTTCTTATATGGCTCCGTAGAGGATTCCTAGAGGGGAGAGAGGGGGGTGAGCGTAGAGGAGAGAGAGGAGGAGAGGACGCACATCCGCTGTGGGGATGTGGAATGCGGACGCCGCTCCGTAGAGTAGAGGATTCCTGGAGGAGAGAAAGGGGGGTGAGCGTTGGAGAGGAGAGAGAGGGGGGAGGGGACACGCATGCTCTGGAGGGGTGTAGGACGCGGGCGCCGCTCCATACAGTAGAGGATTGCTAGAGGAGAGAAAGGGGGTGAGCGTTGGAGAGGAGAGAGAGCTGGAGGGGACGCGCATGCTCTGGAGGGGTGTAGGACGCGGGAAGGAGGGATGGACTAAGACCCCCGCAAGCACATCCAAGCAAGATCAAGGAATGGAGCCAACCTGGGCGACAGACACCACCTGCCTAGCCATTGCTAAGCTGCCCCTCTATGCTCTCGGCCATGACTCTAGTGACTGTAGTGGTAGTGAACGGCCTTATTGTACTACAGTGTTCTGCTTGACATAGATGGCCACACCGCTTGCGGGACGCTCTGCTTCCTCGGTGCACACGAATGGGAACTAGAGGTGGTCTGGAACGCGCTTATTCTTCATGGTCATCAGCGTCATCGTCATCATTATCACGAGATACTGCCGGTTACGCCTGACGCGGGACAAGGTTAGACTAAGAGGAGCTTCGCCCCTATAACCAAATTAAAATATCTCAAATGCAACTTTCGTTAGTCATAATCGGTCAGAACAGCCCACGCATGCAGGATTATGAAACAACACAAGCATCTAGAGTTTCAAAATTTGTCATCAGGGGTCCTTTAAAACCCTGCCTTTAGTACGGTTCTTGCGTTCTTTCTCCACTTGACGCTTTGCGTGATTCGACATTGGACGAGCCTGGTCCTCTGCCGTCGCATCTCTCACAATGCGGAACGCCCTTATCGCATTGCTCCTTATCTAATCGAATACAAAGCGAAATCAGCGAAGCGTTGAGTTAAAGGGCAAGCAACAACAGCGGCCTGACCGATTCACGCATCAGGTGTACACCATAGCACGTGGTATCCCCTCGGACATCGCATTTGGCGCACGCTTTGTTTGATGCGCCGTCAGGATTGGGTCATGATCAGTAGGATACTTGTGGATTAATTAGGAAATTAAATTCTGTTTATTGTTAAAACGCACAAGTAGCACGATGTGATTATGATTCACGCCGTAGGGGAAGACTGTGTATTAACGCGATAGCGTTAAAGAGTTCCTTTCGCAGAAATTCCGGCGTCGGCGTCGGCGGCTGTGAGCGAAAAATCATCATCTTGTCCGTGACCGAAAAATCAAGAAAGATGCAAATAAAATAAAGTAATAAAAAATTCCGGGTCCGAGTGAGGATCGAACCCAGGCCGTCTGCGTGGCAAGCAGGTGTTCTACCACAGAGTCACCCTTCTGCTTCGAATTACCTTGAAAATAACTTCCTCTGCTTGGAAATGCAGTGAAAATAACCTTCATGATTTACAGACACACGCGTCCGGTATACAGGCGTCACAATACAACATGTTATGTCGCAATAATATTGCGTTGTACAAGCGTAAATTTTCATCGGGCGTCAGAACATGTGAATATCATGAGGACATCTTGGTTCAAAGCCAGCCAACCATTACAAAAGGCACACACGTTACTGCGCCTTAAGACCACGTAGTAGGTGCATAGCAAGTTTGAACAGATTCCCTGCTCATAATTGCTCGTGGTGTAAAGCATGCTACCCATTACTTAGCATGCACTAGGAGGAGGAGGAAGCAAACAGAAAGGGAGAAGGCAGGGAGGTTAACCAGAAAGACTTCCGGTTGGCTACCCTGCACTGGGGGGATTAGGGAAGGGGAACAGAAAGATGAGAGAAAGGAGGGAAGAGAAGGAAAAGAGAGAGAGAGAGGCAGTGAAATTCAGTGCAGCGTGTGGAACTGCACCGCAAGTTATAGGCGTTCACACAAGCCCGTCGTCCTCAAAAAGCACAAGAGGGCCTTTCACTGCCTTGTGAGCTGTCGAGAGATGTGGACGGTGCTGTAATAGCACCTGCACAGAAAGTGGCCGATCATCCAGTCGCCGCAATGCGTTGGCAAATACTTGTCTCTCTGAGGCAAAACGAGGGACAGTGGCACAGCAGGTGTTCGATATTTTCGTCGGTGCCGCAAACATGGCATGCCGCACTGTCAGTCACTCCGATTAACGTTGTATATGCTTTCGTGAGAGCAACTCCCAACCAAAGGCGATAGAGAAGCGAATAGTATGCACTAAGTGATTGAAGTACGCACTAGGTACAGGATATCGCTATCGCGTTCAACTCTTAAAGGCGAAGCTTAAGGGTCCCCCCAATTTTTTAGGTCCGACTAAGTAGAGGTATAGCGCGCCACTTTCAGATGATTATAGCGGCGATTATACCTTCCCCCCTCGTGCACACGCCTGCGCGTTCAACTGCAGATGTAGTCATCTCCTAAATGCTAATGCAGCTGTCTTTTCCGATTGTGCAGCGCAATGCGGTCACGGAGAAGGAAGAGTTGTGGCCCGGTGGAATCATTCCTTACGTCATCGACGCTCAATTGAGTGAGTGAATAAGATTTCGAATCTCCGAGCCAATTGTTCAGTACCTGCGTGTTTCAGGGTTTGTCCCGTTCTTTGTTTCTCGGCAGGGACAAGATAACTTGTCTCTGCCGGTGGCAAGTTATCTTTTCGTCCACTTTTCTTTGTTCCCATTTACATTACGATTACTTCTAATACCATCCCCTATACTTTCCTTGGCGTCAATGTCTGTTAGTTCTCATCAATATTGTGTTTAACAAAGCAAACAAAGCCCTTAAATTTACGCTTCTTTCCTTCATTCATAGCGAGGGTCTCGTTCTGGCACACTTGATGCCTTCAGATAGTATGCGAGCGATTATTAGTCAGCTTCCAGCTCGTAATAAGATCACGTGCTACGCGACGCCAATCATGCAAAAAGAGTGTTCCACACTCACCGTAATGGCAACAGGCGGCGCTGACTGGCGCTCCCACGCTCCCTGCCTTAAGAGGCAGAGAGATGGACCGTGAATTTATATTTTTCTTTGCTATAATAACATAGATTTAATCATTGTAGATAAGGCATTAGGCCAACACAAAAAGAAAGTTTTTTTCGAGCCTGGTGGCAGACATGTCACCGCTCCGTTATAAAGGGGACGCTCATAGCATCCATCCATCCATCCACGTTTAAATGCACTTATATACCCTATAAAGTGGACGGAGGGATGACCGCCACTGTAGCTCAGTGGTAGAGCATCGGACGCGTTATTCGAAGGTCGCAGGATCGGTCCCTGCCGGTGGCAAGTTATCTTTTCGTCCACTTTTCTTTCTTTACATTTACATTACAATTACTTGTAATAACATCCCCTATACTTCCCTTGGCATCATTGTCTTTTAGTTCTAATTAATGAACAATAGTAGGCGTAGAAACACCTTACTATTTACAGAAACCTGACAGGCTGCAGCTGCCTGAAGCGAATATGGCTGTGAAAAAATTCACCGACGATTGCGATACTCGCCAATGCGAATTCTGAGCACAGCTGTAGAGCTGTTTTGATTTTGCGACAAGTTGAGGCAAATACTTCTGTTTCGGCGGTGTGCACCTCTGGATTCTGGCGTCGGCGGCGTTGAGCCTCTGCTCGGGCAGCTCGTCTAGCAGCAGCTGCACACGAACGACTTCCCCCAGTCGCGTCGTCCAGTGGTCCAGAAAGAATTGGCTGTGACCATTTTGTATATAGGTACACGGTTTACGTTGAGAAGAGAACACCGCGAGTAGCGTGACTGGCGCGGACATTATTGTGCAGCCCATCTCAGATCAACCGCCACAGACGGAAAGTAGCACTATTGCCTCGCTAACAGGGGAGACTGCGGAAGACAATGTGTAGGCGCGTTTCGCAACAGCCGACACACGATGGCACGCACATACTCTGGCGCCGCGGGCGGTCGTCTCGCCCCTGTAGTTTAATCCTCATCTCGCTCTCCTCGCTCTCACCTTCTTTCATCCTCGGCTGTGCTCTGCGTTCACTCTCTTTCAGCTCCTTGGATGGGTCGTAGCTGATCAGCAACATAGTTCTACCCACAACGGTTTACCGAGAAGCTTTCAATAGGAGCTTTATAACAGCTTCCGTGCGACGAAGGCACATGTGCTCCTGCACGGCTGGTATCAAATGATTATGAAGCGTGCCGTAATGCAAACTTTTGAAATTATTGAATAAAGAATTCGTTGCGTATGTCTTGACTGGAACAGGTAATAAATGAACTGCATTGTTGTTCTTATCGGTAATACATTAACCTTATTTATATTCACATGATAAACCAGCTACATATCGGGGATCGGACTTGGGGTTTTTGTGGTTGCGGTAAGAAGGGGTGATCCGACCATTGCATCACTGTTTGGCACGAATTCGATATTGCATGACGTGAAACTCCCGTTTGAACTGGCGCCCGTAGGCGGCACGATAATGTCACAAACATAGCATGGGCCTATGAGGCACTTCAACTGGCGGTGCCTTGCTGCGCAGAGCCGCAACCACGGCGCAGGAAAATAAATAAAAAAGAAAAACAAGAGAGAAACTAAAAAAAAGGCTGCTTCGCACTAATGGTGCCAAGCCTGAAAGTACCGCGGAGCCGGGCGGTCTGTCTTGTCTCTGTTCATTTTTTCTCTTTCTTTTTTTAACACGAAAGTGTTTTATGCCGGGGTCCACCAAGATTTGCGTGACGTGTTTCCGTCATGGAAATGACGTCGGAAAAATACGCATCATCAGAAGGCAAAAAAAAAAATCACAGCATATTCGCGGAGTGAATGATGATGCGTGGGCGAAGCTCCGGAGTTACATCATCGAAGCCGTGATGGTGGTTGGTTGCATGTGGTGAAACGATATGCATGTGAGACCATATCGCGATGCCATGTGTTGTATGGCATCGCGATCGTCATCGTTGTCAGCGTCTTCGTTATGACGCATAATGGGTACATTCCATGTACCCACTATGCGATCGCGATCGCATAGTGGGGATGACGATCGCTATCACGATCGTCATCGTCATCACGTCATCGTTATGACGCATAGTGGGTATTCCATGTACCCACTATGCGATCGTGATCGCGATCGCATAATGGGGATGACGATCGCTATCGCGATCGTCATCGTCATCAGCAGATGGCTACGACATACAAGGGAGGCACGACCGACAGGCTAAGGAGCTTCGCCCCTAAAAGTTCCGCGAACGGGAGTCGAACCTACGAACTCTCCTCCGCGACGAGAGATGCCAGGCACGCTATCCACTGCGCCATGGTCACATACTCTGTAGACTTTAAAAACAAGCCTTTTATATGTACCGCTGTCCTCTCACAGTGCTCTTGCTAAAGTGAAGCAACGCATTATGACCGTGAAATGCACGATTAGTTCCTTCAAGGCGTCGCTTCTACGCGTTCGTCCCTTTCGGCGCGTTTCGAATAGGAGAAGTGCAATTTTGTCTACGCATTAACACACTACCAGGCGGCGACCTTACCCCTAGCATCTTCGTCGCTCATAGGATCCGTCCATACCAAAAATAGCTCTGCGACGCGCGAGTGGTTCGCGTGGCCGTAACTCCGCGTTCCTAGCTCGCCCCGCGAAAAATCGCAGCCGGCCAACGGAGAAGACACGACGCGCGTTGCGTTTCCCTCTGGTTGGGCAGCGTTGTCCAATAACTCTAACATGCCGCGAGTAGACGTTGCCTTAGCCCAAGTTCGGCGTCCTATAAGTGACGCTGTTTTGGCTGTCACACCGCTTTCTCTAATTCCGCTCTCACCGTACATCTATGACCACAAGAGTCTGTTTAATCATTGATCATGGACGTTAGTCGCCGGGATACAGATGTACCACCAAGCGTCAACGTGGATGCATCCACGTTAAACGGTGCCGTGCAAGCTATCTTATATCAATGTAAAGTAAACATTCAACTACTTCTATAAGGACACGTTTCACTTTCGTGTAATACCGATTCCTATGACGGAGGGATCAACCATGTTTTTTTACAGCGAAAGTTGTATATGGCTAGGAGAAACAAAAAACCTCTCGGCATCTGTGTCACGAGCGGTCTCCATTGGCTGTGCTATCAGTTACGTCGTTCTGAGCGTCGTACCCTAAGCTCGCGCGCCATTGCGCGCGAGCTTGGGTACGACGCTTGCAGGGTCAAACGCTTGCAGCAACGGCGCGCCGAAGAAGCGGCGTTGCGGGCAGAACAGCGTCGACGTGATGATTGCGGGAGCGCGTTCGCCGGGGCGAACGCCCGATTTCGGCGAGAGTTTCTCCAGCGGCACTTTGGCTTCGGCTGCGACGTCTGTGACCGCCTGTGGTTCGACCACAACCTGGGAACGATAATTGTGGAAGGCTTCAGTGCAGCGTCGGGTTGAACCCACCGCTAAACACCGGGGCCGCACATTTCAGCTTCGCTGGTTAACCCTTTGATGGAGCCTTTTCGCCGTACATGTACGGCAGCACCTAACAGTGCCCAAATGGTTTTCACCGTACATGTACGGCATGGCCTTTATCTTTAAAACGCGCGCTTGTTTCGATCATTTCTCTCTCTTGGCGTGTGCTGCCACACTTCAGGAACACGCGGAATTTTTTTCATGTGCCGATGTTTCTCCGATGTTTTTTTTGTTTTGCTTCGCAAAGCCGCGCTCCGGCAATTGCCACGCACCCGAGCGCAGCGTTCGCGGTCCGGCTGGTTTAAAATGCGCGCCTTTTTCTATCATTTTTCTTGCTTGGAATGTGCTGCCATGCTTCGGAAAACTGTGAAATTTTTTTCATGCGCCGGTGTCTCTTCGTTGTTGCATTTTTTATGCTTCGCAAAACGGCACCGGCTATCGCTTGCGCATCTGAGCGCGCCCGCGGTGCGGCTGGTTTAAAACGCGCGCCTTTTTCGATCACTTCTCTTGCTTGACATGTGCTGCCACACTGCGGAACACGTGGAATTTTTTTCACGCACCGATGTCTCTCTGTTGCTTTTTTGCTTTCCGGCGGCGCGGCGGCTTTCGCTTGCAAACCCGAACGCGCGCGTGTGGTGCGGCTAATTTTGGTTTCGTCCTTCGGTTGGTTATCGCTTCTCGCGCCCGCAAAGCGATGGCTGTTTGGCTTTCTAATCTCAAGGTGTGAGCGCTTGTGACTCTCTCGTTTATGGCTCCTCGGGGCGCGATTACATCTGTTTCGGGAGGCGCTAAATTACACAAACGACGCCGCCGGTTGAGTTTCCTATTTAGGGAACTCGGAAAAACTAACTACGTCTCTCGTTAACGATAAAACGAATGATTAATTATTATAGCTTTTTCAATCGTTTTGTTTTCCGGACGGGCTCACAACCCCACAGTTTTCTTCCATGCGCTCAGTCACGCTGTTCGCCTAGGCTACGGAAGTGCGCGCCGGTTGCTCTGGTGCTAGGGAGTCGAGCGGCGATTCTTCCGATGTGAACTATTCGCCAAGTGCCGAATCTGATTCATTGGATGTCATTTCGTCAGGCGAGGATTTATTTACGAGTTCAGGCTCGGACGATGATGAAGGAACGACATCTTGAAAGCGTGCGCGGTGAGACGATCCGGATCGGATCAAAGGTGACTTTTCCCCGAGTGTTTAGGGTTAGAGGTGGAAAAACATTTTTTACCGGGAAAGTACTCTGGTGCGCTTATTTTTGTATGTCTATGAGCTGTGTTTATTATAATGCATAATTTTTATTTATAAGGAATCGTAAAAGTGTTTCTGTTTAGGATATTGCTTGATGTTACTATGAATAAACGATGTGTATGTAACAACACAAAATGATTTTTTTGTCACTTTACGGTCACGAAAAAAAATTTTTGGACAATTGTTTTCTGAAATAGAATGGTCTGAAGAATTTATTTCAGCAATAAAAAATTACACATTTTTGGCACGCATTTCGCGAAAAAATTCGACCCTGAAAGGGTTAACCTATTTGTACGGAGTGCTTGGGCGCTGACTTTTTTTAACACGAAAGTGTTTTATGACGGGGTCCACCAAGATTTGAGTGACGTATTTCCGTCACGGAAATGACGTCAAAAAATACACATGATCAGAAGACAAAGAAAAAAATGTTCCGTCAACGGGAGTCGAACCTACGACCTCTAGGTCCGCGACAAGAGATGCCGGGCACGCTATCCACTGCGCCACGGTCGCATGCTTTGCAAGATTTAAAAACAAGCCTTTTATATCTACCACTGTCCTCCCAAAGTGTTCTTGCTAAGAGAAGAAATACATTATGACCGTGAAATGCACGATTAGTTTCTTCAAAGCGTTGTTTCTCCGCGTCCGTCCCATTCGGCGTGTTTCGAATAGTAAACGTGCAATTTTGCCGACGCATTAACACACTGCCAGGTGGCGACCTTACCCCTAGCATCCACACTCGTAGCATCCGTCCATAACAAAAATAGCTGTGGGGCGCGCGAGTGCGTCGCATGGCCCTAACTCCGCGTCCCTAGCCATGATGTTCTTAGCTCGCCCCGCGAAAAATAGCAGCCGCCCAACGGGGAAGACACGACGCGCGTTGCATTTCCCTCTGGTCGGGCAGCGTTGTTCAATAACTCTACCATGCCGCGAGTAGGCGACCTTATCCCAAGTTCGGCGCCCCATCATTGACGCTCTTCTGGCTGTCACACCGCTTTCAATGACTCCGCTCTCACCGTACAGCTACCACAAGCATCTATGACCACAAGGGTTTCTTTAATCATTCATCATAGAAGTTAGTCGTCGGGATACAGATGTACCATCAAGCGTCAACGTGGATGCATCCACGTTAAAGGGTGCTATAACTGTCAACACACCAATAGACATTGTGCAAGCTCTCTTATATCAATGTGCAGTGAACATTCGACTACTTCTGTAAGGACACGTTTCACTTTCGTGTTATACCGATTCCTATGACGGAGGGATCAACCATGTTTTTTTCTCTGTCTCTCTCGTTTTTGTCGCTGTTTCTTTCTATTCCTTGTTTTCAGTATTCATTACTTTCTCTCCTTATCGCTCCTTCTAGGTTTCTCTTTCTTCCCTTTCGTTCTGTAAGACTCTGTTTGTTGGCTCCTTCTTTCTTTATCTCCTTCTTTCTTGCTATCTGTTTTACCTGTCTTTTTTGTGCATGCTTCTTTCTATCCCTTTATTTATCGGTCTATATCTTTTTCTGTCTTTCTATCTCTTTTCTCTTCTTTACCATTCTTTCTCTCTAATGAAGAATTGTTCTTTATTCCTAACTCTTTCGTTCTCTATCTCTACTAGAGCACTGCACGGGCCGGCTTTTTCCGGCCCGGGCCCGGCCCGGCCCGAAAGCGCCATGCTCAGGCCCGCCCGAGCCCGGCCCGGTGTTTTTAAATACGGCCCGTACCCGGCCCGGGCCCGAAAGGTTTGGGCCCGGCCCGACCCGGCCCGGCCCGGCCCATTTCAAAAAATTATTTTTTGAGCATAAACGAGGCGCTGTCCAATCTTCGCTTATAGTGAAGATACCAGCCACGCACAAGATAGTTCCTGGACAGTGTTGTGAGGACTTATGGCAGTGTCACGATTTTCACTGGTACTGTGTTTACCATCGGTTAATTACTCCCGTAACACTTTTGCGAAAGAATTGCAGGGGGGATATATGAGGAGGCACAGCTGGCTGTCCATGCACGCAGCGCTAACCATGCAATGTTATTATTGCATTTCAAAGAACGACTACAACATACAGCGCCCACATAAAGTGGAAAAACAGCGGACATTTATAGTCGAGCTTACATAATTGCTGACAAGCTGGGACTATTGAGTAAATAGAGCAGAACATATCCTGCAAACTTGGTTTATTGCGCAATGCATAGAGAGAGAGAAAAAAACGTGCTCTAACTACTCCTGGGAGGGTTCGCCAGGCTGCGTCGCTTGTTCCGACTAAAGGAGGAAGAAAGTACACCTTTCTTGCATAACTTGTCACTCTCCTTAAACTCGACGCGTCCGAAAACAAATCGTGACGCAGGGGAGTCCAATAGTAAGGTCATATTACGGTTACCTAAAAATCTGTAGCAGGGCCAATTGAATATCTTTCTTAATTTCCTTACATAAAATTAAAACGAATAAATCCATCAGTCAATGAAACGAACTTTTATTTCTCCCAAATATATATAAGAGGATGGTGGAGAAAGAGCCGCATAAACTATAGCTTAACAAACCTGAAACGTGCAGCTCGCGAGCAAGTCGCACTTACGAGAACACATACGAATGCCTAGGTGCATGTGCGTGTAGGAGCGGGATGCCTTCTAGCGCGGCCTTAGTAGAATATTCTTGATCTTTAACGAAGATACCCCGATTCCCCCTCAGACACCCGTAGGGTCCCGTACTTTGACAAACTCGATATAACGAAACAAATTTCGAGGTCCGTCCCGATTTAACAAACTTTTTTTTTTCGGAAAATGAGATAGAGAATTGATCATTCTTTGTCTGTTTTTAGATAACGCCCCAAAAGTTATTGATTGCGAGCAAACGGCAACATCGCGGAACACCTTTGTCCAATTTAAACTGCGTGGCCATTGCTAACAAAACGCAAGCAAGCCAAGATCACCGACTTCTTTGCTGGGAAATAAATATGTTGTCACCTGTGGCCCTTATTGTTGAGGTAACAGATAGAGAAGCAACTTTATTGAGAGAAGCAATTTTATTTTAAGCTAACAATTTTTGTTGCTTCATACACCCTGGAGGTGGCGGTCGTTTCCTAAGGCCGCTATTTCATTTTTCGCTCCTTTACGCTACGCAAATATGATGCCATGGTAGCTTTCCGGATGCTGCTACACCATATAATCGAATGTACCGAATTAAGTAACCGCGAAATGTCGTCTTCGGTTTAACGAAGTTTTCGATTTAACGAAATAATTCGCGGCTCCCCTCAAATTCGTTAAATCGAGTTTTAACTGTATTTGTGTGTTGCAACAGAAAAGTCACTACAAAGCGCAAGAATAATACGAAAGCGCGCGTGGTAACGTACGGCACCTTAGCACTGCGTCTTACAAAAGAGGCGCTCGGTAAGACAGCTGGTAAAGAAAGCAAAAATGCAAAAAGAAAGAAAAAGTGTACAAGGCGCGAAACCAATACCCATTCGCAGCAATTCAGTCGGACGTATTAAACCGAAATGAGGAAGTTAGTGACCTGACGAAACACGACGACATTCTGTCTACAAACTTAAAATGAGTGTCCTGGACTTTCCTTTCGCACTGTACATCTGTGATAGTAAAGCTTTGTGACTGTAGTAGAGCGAAGAAAGCTTAAAAACTGCTAACTTACCTCAGATTCAATTCCAGTTATGTCATCGACTGATGAAGTAGCCCTAGCAACTCATGAGGCTATGAAATCAAGCCCAGTTGAAGAGCCGGTGGTGCCGATGAACAGTGTAATCGACGTCAATAACGCTCGGTGACGCTGAGGTTTTCTTAATGTAACGAGCAGTTCATTTACAGAATTGCAGAACTACACTCGGCACCGTGACTCTGGTTATCCACTTGGCCCCGTTTCAAATGTCGAGCCAGAGAGAGAGTGAGTTCATATTTCTGCAGGAATCACGTGACTCGTGAAGCGTGCGTCGATTGGCTTCCGTGATGAAGACGCTGCCGTGTGCGCCGTACTGTACATATCACGCGTTCGGCGTTCGGCGCCTCTGCGGCGCCGTGGCTCGCCAACGGAGACGGGCGCCGTGGTGGCGCGGCGCCTACGCCTCCTCTCTCTGTCTATCCTCGGTCTTTTAAAATTCGTTGCGTTGGTTGCGTGTCTCGTAGTTTTGTGTTCGACCGAACATGTATCTTCGTAGTCGCGTTGACCAGTCTACACAGTCACGAAGGTGGAAGCAGGCGCGGCGGGCATGCGAGCGTAGCTGCATTTCCCATGATACCGATGGGCACATCTTATATGCACTAATCTGGGCAGTGCACCGTTGCTTCACTCTTGCCGCAGTGCTGCTCAGCTATACCATTTCTTTTGATACACGGTACCCAAGTACGTGTTTCACTCAATATAATGGCGGGAACATATATGAGACAATATCCAGAAATTATATGTAACATACCGACGGAGGCAAAATGCGCGACGTCTTGTATTGTGCGATTTCAGTGCACGCTAATGCACTTCAGGTGGTCTAAATTACCCGGAGCCTTCCACTGCAGCATCTCAGATAGCCTGAATAGGTTCGGGACGCTAAATGCCCAAAAACAACAAAGCCAAACAGCATTACGCGCCATTGCCGACAGTGTATGAGAGTCGGGCCTGATACGGGCCTGACTCAGGCCCAGGCCACGGCCCGGGCCCGAAGCTCATGGGCCCGAGCCCGGCCCGGGCCCGATCTAACACTTACTTACCCGGCCCGACCCGGCCCGCGGGCCGGGCCGGGCCCGGGCTTTCGGGCCGGCCCGGGCCCGTGCAGTGCTCTAATCTCTACGCACTCGTTTTCTCGCCCGTCCGAGTTAATGCATCCCACGCTGGTCAGATCGGCTCAGCGGAAGTGCGCACGCCGGGCGCACGTGTTCCGTGAGAGAAGCATAAGATGAAGAAGAGAATGATGGGAGCGCGCGCCGGCCGACTTATTGAGTTGCACGCTCTCTTCGTCCTCTTCATCGTATGTCTCAGTGCCTGGCCTGCGCCCTCCCGCTATTTCTTCGGCTTGGGAATTTTTTCGAACGCTACCCGGTTCAACGAAAAGCTTAAACATGTGCGCTGTCGAAACGCGACCGTTTCTCGAACCACCTTTTATGGATGCTCGTGCGTGCATGCATGCACATGCTAAATTGAAAAATTATGTGTTGGAAAAGGGGGGGGGGGGGGGCATTGAACCGCTTCTACTATTTTCCCCCACTTCCTGGCTACGCAGTGGCAGTATTTTTGCTTTGAGCATTGGCCTAGCTTCAACGCAATTACGTCATGCAAAGATAGCGATATGTATTGTCCAGATAGTAGCACCAGAGTTTGCGCTGATGCTGGCCGACTACCAAATTGTAGTGCTCGTTTCTGAGAAGTAAACTGTTTAATTGAATGTGAGAGGTCGTGCTTTGACCCTAGTCAAATCCGTTTGGGCGATAAGGATGTGGGAGTTGCGTGAAAGAACGTACAATCACTAGAGATTGAATTTTAGGCAAATGCCTGTTTCGTTCCTTGCGCTCCTATCACGCCACTTACATATATGAGCATGATTGAGAGGTTGAGAAGGGCTTTTATAACGTTTTTATAGCACCTGTAAGTGCCTATCTTGGCTGTTTGTGCCTAAGTGCACATAAATGCCCATTAACGCCGATTTCATTATTGGCGGCTATATGACCACTATTCAGCCTCAAGTATCACTTTAGTGAGCAGCATGAGACCGCTATTCATGTTGCCTGACAAGATTGACTGTTCACAACTGTATGGGTTTCACCCTACTCCTCTTGTTCAACTGGCTCCCGGAAAACAAAAGCCAAGGTCGTGTTCCTCAAGGCACCTTCTTTGTCCGTATGAACCCATGCCGCCAGAGCCCATCCTCACACTGTGGCGAACATGGCTAGAAGCTGTTGAGTAATACAACTGCTATATTTCGGACATCAAGGTCGGGATTAACGGCTTGTGAGATGACGAGAGTGCTATAGTGAGGAAGGCTCACGCTGTCCTTGCTGTGGATAGCCTGCAAGGCGACCTCGCCTACCTGTTAGCCAACATCACATTGCTGGCAAACACTATCTGGAAATTTGAACGTTCGGGAGAAACTCTAATTGCGGACATCGCGCTGATTCTCCACGTACAGCATAGAAACACCACCGTTCCTGATTTGCCGGTAGCCGAAAAGGCACGTGCAAAGTTACGATCAGTCTTGGACAAGAACTAGTGATATTTTAAAGAAGTTTCAGGAGTCCTTGCTCGTGAGCACGCTAGGATCCCTGTGTTGGTTAAGCCATTGAATGTTCTCGAGTACAACTACATTCCAGTAACATCTATCGACGTCACGCGTTGCCTTCTCAGCGTACGAGATCATCCTCAGTGACATGATGATGATGATGATGATGATGATGGTCATGGTGTTGATGACGATGATGAGTGAATTTTGAGGTACAATTTTGAATCTGGAGATAGTGGTAGTTTGCGTTTGTTTCCAAAATCTTTCACAGTGATTGTTGGACTACGTTCCGCGTGCTCTTCGAACAGATTCCTTCAAACATGTGCATTTCGAATGGGCGGAAATGTATCTGGCAGTGTTGGGACGCCTTACGATTCCCGTACGATTCATAATAATGTAATTGTATATGAGAAAGTTTCCAGAGTTGCAGCTAACAGCTCCTCATGTAAGAACGTTAATTTCTTAATAAATCATCTTCTTTTCGGCACTTATTATATGTCTGTTTTTGTTGTGTCCTAATTTCACTGAGTAAGGGATGTAGGGCTTCTCAAAAACTATTCCTAGCTTTCAACTATTATTTTTCATGTCTGTTTCCCTATATGCGACGCTCGAGTAAGAGACAGTGACAATTGAACATGAATGTGAGCAGTGTGCTTGCTGAAAGTCAATTGATCGTCATTAGTCCTAAAATCTAAAGGGACAATTGCACGGCTGCGTTGAACTGCTGGCTCCTTTGTGCCATCACAAACAATAAAATTTTCTTTTTCCTGTCGTAGATACAGGTGGCGAACGTCTTCGCTTGAAGTTATTTGCATTTATGTAAAAATTGATTGTGTCTACAGTTAGGACGTTGGAGGCCTAAAACGTTGTTTTGCATGGGTACTTTTGGCGCCTAAAACGCGCTTTTTTTAATTCCTGAAAATTCAGCCTCTAATAATCACAACCGCATTGCTTTCTCTCTCAGCCGCACAACGCACCATGAAGAAGATCCTGAAGGCGATGGCCGACATCGAGTCCCAAACCTGCCTGCGGTTTGTGGTGCGCAAAAGGCAAAGGAGCTACCTGTCGATCATTCGCGAAGACGGGTGAGCTGCCCTTGCGCATATTTCCGTGACAACACTGCGTTACGTGTACTCTTACATTCTTCCCTGACACGGCCCTTGCGGGACTAAGTTCTCTGACGGCAGCCCGCTGACTGAGAGGAGTTTGAGACCCCTGCTATAGTACGACCGCGCGCAAAGGCGTTGTTGCGGTGTTTCAGTGCCGGACCAGGACGCGTTTCTCGTCGACTGAAATGCCCGAGAAAAATGTATAGACTATCTCGTAGCTTTATGACGGGGACATTGCCAAGTCGACTTGATTGTATTAATTATTCTTCACCAAGCTTCTTAACGTGGAGATATACGTTTAACCGAATGCACCAGTCCTCACGTGAGGTACCCTGTGCCCTGCCAGCTATAACTTTTGCAGAAAACTTGACTGCAATCAGTGCCAGCTTTATGTGCATTATTATTATTATTATTATTATTATTATTATTATTATTATTATTATTATTATTATGACCAACTACATTCAAATTGACCTGGATAAAGATGCCAAAACGTACATGCGTATGCGTTTGTGAGAACGTGTGCGAGCACACGTGTGCGCATGCGTGGGAGAGATAACGTTTAGGCGCACACTTAAAACCTAAACTCTAGGCGATATACGCATGTAAAGCGGGCAACCTTGTTGATCCGTAGAGTACGCTGAGATGCGAAAGTTGATTTTTCTTATAGTATTCCTGGCAGGACCGTAGAAAAAACCCTGTGGCATTGCGAATACGTTGTAAAGGCGTTAATACCTTTTCTCTGCGCAACACACAGGTGCAGTTCGGTGGTTGGACGCGAGGGCGGCGCCCAGAACGTGTCCCTGGGCACCCACTGCCTCTACCAGGGCGTCATTGCACACGAGCTCCTGCACGCGGCCGGCTTTGACCACGAGCATTCGCGGTCCGACAGGGACGAATACATCGACGTCTTCACGGAGAACGTCGACCCAGGTACGCACAGCGACGCAAGTTCATATCGGAGGGATGGTTGCTCATTCTCCCTTAACTTGGCAAAAAATGGGTCTTTTTCTACCTTAACTTGGGAGACAAAATGTAAGCTGCTGTAAAAGCTATAGTTAAAGGGCCCTAAACCACCTCCGACAACTTTTTAACATTTCAAGTAAACGCGAGCATCCATTTCAGAATGCCGTCATGATCAACAATGCCAAAACGCGGCAGCGCTACGAGCCGCGGGCGCACCGCAAATTCCAAGAAACAATCCGCTGTTTCCTCCGGACCTTTACGTATCCCAAGCGCTGGCCACGACGTCACCATTCGCATCTGTCATTTCATCTACAAATAGAGCCTGTTTGTATGCTCGGAAGTACGCGCGCTCTCCACTCTTCATCCTCGCATGACGAGGAGGAGCACTCGGTCAGGAGGGGAGACGATCCGGCTTGGTGAACGGAGCGTAGCGAATGAAGAAGTGATGCGAGCGAGGGCCTCTTTTGGATCCCCAAACGCGTGTAATTCTGATATAATGGCACCGTTTAGAAAAATGCCCGCCGCTGCAAGTCTGTTGAAG
The DNA here is from genome assembly GCA_030522465.1 of Rhipicephalus appendiculatus. Lineage (NCBI taxonomy): Eukaryota > Metazoa > Arthropoda > Arachnida > Ixodida > Ixodidae > Rhipicephalus > Rhipicephalus appendiculatus. The sequence continues at coordinate 123,251 of JALIZH010015306.1, read as the reverse complement.
GCTTGCGCGCGATTGCAACACCACAAACTAAGGTCGACCTCTAGGTGGCTTAAGAGCCTATAGGAAAACTGAAAATAGAGTTGCCAGATTGGGTTATATAGAGACATTTATTTCTTTCAATGCCCCAAAGTCCGTATTGGGCAATACATAGGGGGGGGATTTAAGTGAATATATACATTTCAAACATCCTAAATAGAAAACAAAACACCAAAAAGAAAAAAAAGAAAACAGTGGGCTGCATATCTGGCTTCATTCTGTCTCTTTTGGCGTAAAACATTGGATTTCATGACACGGCTATATTTGGGCTGTTACCTCTGTGCAGTTGAATGTGGAACTTGCGTTTAGCGATAACAACAGCCATCCGCCGTTGTTTAGACATCGAGGTAATTAAGGATGTATAACCATGTGAGTGTATCGCCTCCACGAATGTGCACTGTTTTGAGTTGTCCACACCGCTAAGATTTTTTTGCCGCATACTCTTCTGTGAGACATGAAGCCGGGCGAGAGGTTCGCCAGACAATATTTTGCCGCTCGCACTTTCTATGGCTGGATGACCGCCGAGTGTGCTATCATTACCGCTGCTGAAGAAACACTTGTTAGACCCTGCAGTCCATTCTCGTAACACACCTCTCCCCTTTTTAGTGCACTCAAAACCTACAAGAAAGAAACTATGGTATATATCAGTAAAGCCTGAATGGCAGAAAATATTGATCTACCGAAGGCAGCTCGGGCTTGTTTGTACATAGCGGTAGAATAGCGTGGTGCTGAGACAGGAAGAGAAGAGACGGCACAACACTAACACTATCTTTCAACAAATATTTATTTTAAGCAGCAAAAACCTATATACATGCATCAATTGACAGTGCAGACGCATGTGATACACCTGTGATCTCAAAACTGTTTAAAAATCCGGGCCGAAGAAACCCATGTTTTTTTCCTAGATAGCCGGACGGATGGCATGCTGACGTATCGTTTTCACAGCCCGTCCCGCTCCTCGGCTTCAGCCAACTGCCTTATCGCTTTTCTTTATTTTCGACGATTACATAACCTTCCTGATATTATGGCTGATATCCGCACAAGGTGCAGTGAGCGGCAAAAACACCGCCCTACGATTTCTGCATGTTTGCCGTGTAGGAACAGAAGCAGACACGTGTACTGGGGCCGTATTCTGAGACCATCAATCATATTCGACCGTTAGTGTCTAACACTTCTTGTGGCATAGAATCTGGAGCGTTCAACGACTGAAAGGACTATTTGCCCGTGTTTCCTCAACGTGCAGTGAGCGCCCACGGAAAGCGCTATTATGGCATTAATTACAATGGAAGGGTATAAAGACCCCCACCAATAATGCGCGCAAGCATAGACGCTTCATTTCATTCCCTTATCTTGACCTTGCTTTGACGCGCATGCTCAATTTCTTTGTTGCAGAAGACGTGGTGCAGTTCGAGAAGCTCGCGCCTTGGAAGAACAGGCTACTGACACCCTTCGACATGGACTCGATCATGTTGTACGGTTCGGAGACGTTTGCCCGAGAGCCAGGCCTGGTCACCATGCTGGCCAAGGACGGCAGCCGCCTGAAACCAGTTCACAAGAAGCGCGTATTGAGCGCTAGCGATGTGCGCAGGATAAACATGCTGTATAACTGTAAAAATAAAAAGAGTTAGCATTTGCACTCTATAGCTTTTCTTTTAGTCGAAGTGGCACGCTCAATTATGATATAATAATAATAATAATTTTATTCCCACCAATACAGTGTTGATGGAGGGGGTGAGAAAAAAGCGACAAGCCGCTTGACTAAGTCCCCCCCCCCCCCCTCTGTTACATCAGGCAGGGGTAGTGGTGGCGACAGAACACATAGAATGTAGCAATAACTGGCCCTAGTTATACAAAATATGGTGATATACATAAACTTGAGTGATCTGAAATGGAGGCACTACAGGTTATATACACTCTTATTATAGCAATAGGCATCGACAAGCATGTGTACAAGTATAGCAAAAGACAAAGCATTAACAGCGAAGAGACAGAAACAGAACATGGCCACGCGTTAGTTGATCTAAATAGGGGTAAGGCAAATGATATGCTTTAACTGTTTCAAGATTTAATTAGAAATTCACGGAGCAATGTCTGTAATCTCAATGCCCGCAAAATGGAGTTTATTTAATTGTGACGGTAACTGATAAGATACTCTTATCAGTTACCGTTATCAGAGTTATCAGAGCGGAGAGATTACACCTGCCGGCGCGCGGACACCGCCGCGGACAACGCCGGATGCCTGACATAGCCCGACTAAGAAATGCATTCGCATTTAAAACAAATACATACTAACTAGGTTGTCTAAATATACATTTCTAGAAAAGATTGCACGAATTTCTAGAAACAGTTTCAAGCACAAAAAATTGGGGGGACCCTTAAGCTTCGCCTTTAAGAGTTGAACGCGATAGCGATATCCCGTCCCTACTGCGTACTTCAATCACTTAGTGCATACTATGCAATGGGTAGTATGCTTTAAACCAGGAGAAATTATGCGCGGCAAATGTGGGAAATGTTTTCGAACTTGCTATGCACCCACTACGTGGTGTTAAGGGAATACGCGCAGTAAGGTGTGTGCCGTTTGTAATGGGTGGCTGGCTTTAAACTATGGAATCGTTATGATAGTCACATATTCTGACGCCCGATGGCAATTTACGCTTGTACCACGCAATATTCCTGGGATATTACACGTTATATTGCGACGCCTATATAAAGGACGCTTGCGTTTGCGAAGCATGGAAGTTATTTTCACTGCATTTCCAAGCAGAGGAAGTTATTTTCACAGTATATCCAAGCAGAGGCATGGCTGTGTGGTAGAACACCTGCTTGCCACGCAGACGACCCGGGTTCGATCCTCACTCGGACCCGAAAATTTTTATTATTTGTTTTATTTGCATCTTTCTCGATTTTTTGGTCACGGACAAGATGATGATTTTTCGGTCACGGACAAGATGATGATTTTTCGGTCACGGACAAGATGATGATTTTTCGCTCACAACCAACGACGCCGACGCCGACGCCGGAATTTCTGCGAAACGAGCTCTTTAACGCTATCGCGTTAAAAGGTAAAGCAACCCAACTAAAATAAAGAGATGGCACAATCTAGTATGTCAATATTAACAATGTTGTTTACACAAAAACATATATGTATTTTTCAAAGTCAGGAATGTCACGTTCAGGAAGAGCATTTGAAGGCAGTGTATTCCATTCGCTCATTGTCCGCCTCGGTGGATCAGTGGCTAGGGTGCTCGGCTGCTGACCCGAAGGTCGCGGGTTCGATCCCGGCCGTGGCGGTCGCATTTCGATGGAGGCGAAATGGTAGAGGCCCGTGTACTGTGCGATGTCAGTGCACGATAAAGAACACCAGATGGTCAAAATTTCCGGAGCCCTCCACTACGGCGTCTCTCATAATCATCATATCGTGTTTGAATAGGTTTGTACATGCAACGTATGGTGTCATATCATGGTTGTGACTATGTCTGGTTTGCCTGGAAGAAGAGGGAGAGAGGTATTTACCAGGATCGATATTAAACTGCCGATACGAAGCAGGAAAAAATTACGGAATTCGCGGTATCGCTAAATACCCAATGGAAAGCTACCTGACAGGAAGAGAACAGTACACGAAGCTACGTAATCCCTTTAATGTTTCTGACCTTGGGACAATAAAATATTGTATGCCTTAGGGATCAATATTAGGGTCACTCCTATTCACTGTATACATAAAAAGCATTACAATCATTCCCTAAACTTTGAACATTAATCGTATACTAATCCGATACGCTGACGACACCAAGTAATCTTTTTTCTGGCTCCAACCTAAAGAAACTTGAGCATCCAGCGAATATGGGGCTTGAAAATTAGTCTTGGTTGATAGTACGAGAGAAAGAGAAGTGTCTCAGGGGCTTTTCATTTCTTTGCGTACTGCAAGCACTTTTAGCGTTTCTATCTATCTATCTATCTATCTATCTATCTATCTATCTATCTATCTATCTATCTATCTATCTATCTATCTATCTATCTATCTATCTATCTATCTATCTATCTATCTATCTATCTATCTATCTATCTATCTATCTATCTATCTATCTATCTATCTATCTATCTATCTATCTATCTATCTATCTATATAGCCGCCTACGTGTGGATGCTCTCGTGATCGCCTGCTCACTTGAGGTCGACCAAAGTTAGTATGGCAGGGTAAAAGGATTTGACGAATAAGTCTGGCTGGACGTGACTTGAATAACGTGAAAATCCCGTCGCGTACATTTTCAAACTCATTTCTCCAGACACGTGTGGCTCATACACGTATACCACGGGCCGCGGTATGCGGCTACGCACCACAGGAGTTTGACAATTTATATCTGCCCACGAACGGCAAGGACAGACATTAGTAATTAAATGCGAGGGCGTTAAGAGAAACTGACATCGGTGGCGTTAACACTGGTAATTTAAAGGCGACAGCGTTAAGAAAAATCACGCTATCCACAAAGTGAATGATGATGAGTGGGCGAAGCTCGATCGTTTTCATCCATGGCAGAAAGAGAATGTGTGGTCTGGAACGCGCTTATACTTCATGGTCATCAGCATCATCGTCATCGTTATCACGTGTAGTGGGTACATTCCACTATACTGGAACGCGCTTATACTTCATCGTTATCACGTGTAGTGGGTACATTCCACTATACTGCGTCATCGTCATCTTAATCACGTGGAGTGGGTACATTGCACTATACGTGGCTACCTACCTACTACAACAACTACTACTACTACTACTACTACAGAGGAGAAACAGACCCACACGCTAAGGAGCTTCACCCCTAAAACGAAGTGGAGTCTGCCAATCACTCTACGCTGTTTCAAGTGTGGAATATTGTTAGTAGCTATAAGTGATGAAGGTGAATCAAGATATTGATAGGCATTATAGATGAATCTTACCGCTCTCCTTTGGACCATTTCTAGTTTATGAACATCATTTTTAAAATATGGATCCCAGGCCACGCATGCGTACTCTAGACGGGGTCGAATAAAAGTATTACATGAAAGAAGTTTTATCTGAGATGGTGCGTTTTTTAGTTTGTGCCTAAGAAACCCTCGTTTTCTAGAGGAGGAGGAACAAGCGTCGTCAGTATGGTTACTCCATGACAATCGATTGGTAATCTTGACTCCCAAGCGTTTAAAATTGTTGACTTCGATCAAGGGATTATTATTTAAGGTGTACCTAGATGGAAAAGGACTAGTTTTATTTGAGATTATAAAGACTGATTTACTGATGTTTGACTCCATCGACCAGGCATTGCACCAATCGGAGAGAGAATTTAGGTTGTTCCGCAAGCACTCTTGGTCTATTTCACTTTTAATTGACTTGTAAAGAATACAGTGATCTGCAAATATGCAAAAAGTTTTATGCTTATGGCAGAGGTGTCAATTGATGAAACGTTGTCATTGATAAAGACAAGAAACAAGGTAAGGCCAAGGACACTGCCCTGGGGAACTCCCGAGGGTTTACAGGCAGAACCCAGCGCTGCAGCCTTCGACCTGGACGAACTGCTTCCGGCTGGTGAGGTAAGAGCGGAATCAAATTAATTACATTAATGGGTAGACCAATGTTTGAAAGTTTCGTGAGTAGTTTACCATGACAGACACAGTCGAAAGCTTTTCTAAAATCTAAGAAGATGGCGTCTATTTGGTCGCCCTTATCAAGTGCTATTGCGAAGTCGTGAATATTGGTGACGAGTTGCGTGGTAGTCGAGAGGCCTTTCCTACAACCATGCTAGAAAGGAGTCAAAATATTGTTTTCTTCAAGAAATGACCTTATGTAGTGCCTAATGATGTGCTCAAGAAGTTTACAAGGACCGGAAGTTAGTGATATTGGTTGGTAGATTTCAAAATTCCGGCGATCACCTTTCTTGAATGCAGGAATAACGCGCACCGTACGTCAATCATCGGGAAGAATTGAATCATGAAACGAAAGACGAAAAAGATAGGTGAAGGCACGCGCGATAGGTTCGGCGTATCGATGCAGAAATGCGTAAGGAATATACCGTCTGGACCATTGGAATATTTAAACTTGTCGACGTAGTTATACTTTTCGAAGTGTGCGAGAAATAATTGGTGATTCTGGGGAGGATATATGCTTGCTTACATGCTTACCCTAGCAACTAGTGATGCTCAAGTGAAATGTAAAAATTGTGGTAATTCTTATCACATCGAACAGTGTTCCAGTCTGACTGAACCGCTTGATAAGACAAGAAGTGGCACTAATTCTCGGAAAAACTATACATGTTCCACGTGTAAAACTGGTGCGCCGCGCGTCGGTACAGGTGTCGCTACTGCGGCTTGTCAGGATTTTAACTTTGCCGTTGCTTTCGCGGAATTAAGCGGAAACTTGCTTATCGAATGCCACTGAACGAGAAGATTAACAGCATTGAACAGGCAGTACAAACAATGTCTGATCATTTCGAAACCATTCTGAACCGATTGGACAGCAAGGACAAACAAATTGAGCAACTTCGTAAAAGAACTGAACAGTTGGAACGTGCAAGGCCTAATTAGGAACTACGACAGATAAACTCTGACTTGAATGACGTGGAGATGCGTAGCAGGAGAAAAAACTTGGCCTCTCAAGTGGTATAGCGTAGGTTTTTTTAGATGTGAAGCATCTTAGAGCGGGGTTTAGTCCGGTGGTGGTGGTGGTGGTGTGCGGCGTGACCACCCTTATTGCGCATGCGCAAACCCTTTCAAAAAAAAAGAAAAAAATCTCCTCTCCCCCGTCTCTCTCCTCTAGGCATCCTTCCCCGCGGCGACCACACCCTCACTACGCATGCACGTCCCCACCCTCTCTACCCTCCTACGCTTCCCCCCTCTCTCCTCTAGGCATCCCTGCCCGCGGCGTCTACACCCTCACTGCGCATGCGCGTCCCCCCCTCTCTCTCCTCTCCTACGCTCCCCCCCCTCTCTCGCCTCGCGACGCCGACGCAGGCAGCGTCTGCTAGCGAGTTTCTTGGTTGAAAAAACTTCCCCATCTCCCGCTAAAGGGAACCATGTGTGGATGCGAAGCAGCGGGGAGATAATCAGCTTGAGCGGGAGGAACGTCGCCGCTCTCATTTCACGGCAGCGGTCCGGGCGCTCATCGCGGCGCTGCACAGGAGAGAGAATGAGGCGCGCGCGCTCCATCATTTTCATACCGCGGAACTACCGTGGCGCCCCCCAGCGGAGTATGCAGCTGTCACACCACCTGTCGTGCGCGCCGCTCCATAGAGGATTCCTAGAGGACAGGACGGGGGGGGGGGACCGTAGGAGAGGAGAGAGAGGGGGGAGGGGACGTACATGCGCTGTTGGGGTGTGGGATGCGGGAGCCGCTCCGTAGAGTAGACGAATCCTAGAGGAGAGAGCAGGAGGGGACGCGCATGCGCTGTGGGTGTGTGGGACGCCCGAGCCGCTCCGTAGAGTAGAGGATTCCTAGAGGAGAGATGGGGGAGAGGACGCGCATGCGCTGTGGGGATGTGGGACGCGGGCGCCGCTCCGTAGAGTAGATGATTCCTAGAGTAGAGAATGGGGGGTGAGCGTAGGAGAGGGGACGCGCAGCGCTGTAGGGGGTGTGGGACGCGGGGGGCCGCTCCGTAGAGTAGAGGATTCCAAGAGTAGAGAATGGGGGTGGGGACGCGCATGCGCTGTGGTGGTGTGGGACACGGGAAGGAGGGACGGACTAAGCCCCCCTCCAAACACATGCAAGCAAGATCAAGGAATGGGGTCAACCTGGGCGACAGACACCACCTGCCTAGCCATTGCTAAGCTGCCTGATGACTGTGATAGTGGTTGATGACCTTCATATTACTACAGTGTTCTGGTTCGCATAATGGGTGCTTCCCTACTTCATGAAAGAGGCCGGACGCGGGACGCGGAAGGGACGGACAGAGCTTCGCATCTAAAAACCGCTGCTCGCGCTGCACAACCGTTCACTGGCCACCCAGTATATATGGCACTGGATCTTTACCTGCAAGGTAGTGCCGGTGGGAGATTTCTCCTGTGCGTTGTTGAACAATAAAAATTCGCAGCGTGCGCGTTAAAGGGCCCCTAAACCACCCAGAGGTCGAAATTCAGTTGTGGAGTGGAAGTTGTGCACGAGTGTACAACGAACACGGAGCCGTGAGAATTTTTCGAAACGGTGCCGTAATAGCGGAGTTATACGCGTTTGATCATCGAAACTCGGCGATCGCTCCTTTCGCTCTTTCCATCGCTACCCTCCGTTGGTATCCTCTCCCAAAGCCGCTTTGCCCTCTCGCTGAGCGCCCCTTTCAATCTCGCGTGGCATACGTCACCGCCGACGCGCTGCTCGAAACACCTTCTACTTCCGGTTGCCGCGACTCCGCACTCCGTCTGCTCCGTCGACTGCGCGCTTCTTGGCTAACCGCTGCTGCCGTGCCGGCCAATGCTCATACCAATCGGGCCGGAACGGACCTTGCGTTGCGCGCACGCCTTCAAAGGATCGCCAACATGATGGATCCGTACGGTGACACGCCGTGCCAGAACACCTCCGCACGGGCAACACGGCGAACAACAACAAGGAGCGCGGCCAGCTGATTGCTGACTTACCGGATGTCGTAGGTTCCTGTACGACCAATAGAGCATGACTTGCGCTCTACGTCACCTATTCACATCCTGACGTCACGCGTAGGTCGGAAGGGCTCGGAAAGAAGGAGGGATTGTTTTTTGGAAATTGTGGCGCGGTCCGCGGCTTGTAGCGCTGCCGCGTGTGGCATCGTTGATCGTGACGGCATTCCGCACACGATGCGCGTGTTTACTTGAAATGTTTGAAAAAATATGGGAGGTGGTTTAGTGGCCCTTTAACTAAAAGCGGACTGCGGGTCTCTGTGTCCAGTCGGAGTCTTCTGTCTCTCATTGCCCATTAGCAGCGATTGGCATGTTCTAGTAGGAAACACCGGTCCATCACTGCGTGCTTTGCGCCTCCCCAGGTTTCTCTCCTGCGCAACGCTGTAATGAGCGCCAGCGTCAACGCCGCCGCCAGTGTAAGCGTTAGCGCCCGCTGCTTCGCATCTACACATGGTTCCCTTTAGCGGGAGATGGTGTAATTTTTAAATGCGAATGCATTTCATAGTCGGGCTATGTCAGGCGCATCCGGCGGTGTCCGCGGAGGAGGAGGAGGAGGATAGGTTGAGGAGGTGTCCGCGCGCCGGCAGGTGTTATCTCTCCGCTCTCACTCCCTCTCCCATAGCAACAGCTGCGGGCGCGCGCGCTTATCCTCGCTCCTAGCAAAGTGGAGAGGAGGAGCGCGCTCTGGTGCGTGAGGGCGCCCGCATAGCGGGAGCTCGGCGGAGCTACCCGCGATAAAAAAAAATAAAAAAATAAATAATAAATAATAAAAAAAAACAGGCGCTGCGCCGTGCTCCCGACCGGGCTGCAGAAATTAGGCGCCTTTTCCTTCTTCGAACCACAACCACCATATATAAATGGAGTGAAGAGCGCGCGAAATACATTCGCATTTCCTCACGATTCCCTTCGGGGAGGTGGGGGGCATTTTTTTTTGAGACGGGACAAGATGAAGGGGACACACACAAGCGCTACTTTCAACAAATGATTTCAACCTTCATCTTGTCCCGTCTCAAAAAAAAAAAAAAAAACCTGCGCGATATAACTTTAGGTGTCGTACTAACAAGGCCAGAAGTCAGCCCTTGCACAAACTTGGAAATTCATGGGAAGCTTTTCAACGAGCACGAGAATATTTTACAAAAGATAAACGAAATAGCCAGGTTGATCCTAGTTCCTGAGGTCAGCGATCACGATCTTGAAGCATATCATCGCCTTCCAGCGAAGGCAAGTAAGACCCCTACCATTATCATACGTTTCCAAAGCCAAAATCTGAGGGATATGTGGCTGCAGAAAAGGCGATTACTAAGGGAAAAAGATGCAAACACGTACTTTTCGGAAAACCTAACACGCAAGGCAAGAACGCTTTTGTGAACTGTCAAGCAATGTGCTCGAGATAACGGCTTTCGTTACGTGTGGCATGCAAACAGGAAAATCTTTATCCGCAAGAAAGACGACGAACCTTTCCACGTGGTCAATGACGCGAGTCAGCTGGCTAATTTTACTGTAGGTTAGACATGTGAGCTCATATACGACTGTGAACATGACGTCAAAATGGCTAAGACTAGTTTCGTGTTGCCTTGCAACATTCGCAATGTCGTGGCTTGCGATTGGTTGGGCTCATCAGTGACATGTTTTCATTTGAATGTACGATCACTGAACAATAAGGCTGATGATCTGCAAATTTTGTTAGACAGTTTTGACAATTGTCTTTTGATTTTCTTTTGATATCTGAGTCCTGGCTTAGCGGTAGCTTTTACACACCATGTTTTTCGACATTTGCCGTTAATCGTTATGTGGGACGTGGAGAAGGTGTTTGCATTTTCGTTAATAAGAAAAGTGAATGTGAATTTCTCCCGGAACTTTGTTGCATGTCATCTGCTGTTGAAGTTGTTTCCGTATTAGCAAAAAAACTAGCAGTTGTTCCGTGTACGAATACAACCGATGAGCGAAGCTCCTTAGAAATGGGACGCACGCGGCGTTCGGCGCGCGCGGCGTTTCATTGTCCAGGCAACGGACCAGCCACTGGGTGGACGACAGGGTGAAGCGATGGTTTCGCGCGTTCGCCGATTTGAGGGGAGAGGGCAGAGTCGAAGAAAGAGGGAGAGGGAGACTAATCTGCCTCCGTTTCGCATGCGTTCGTATTCCCGCACTTTGCGCATCGTGCAGACGCCATCCGCGTTCCAGCGCTCATATATATAAAGCTCATTTATAGTCCCGCGTGAGGGCGAGACGCCACAGCTGGCACCGTGCCAGGGAGCTTCAACGGCGACGGCGGGGTGCTGGCCTAAGGAGCTTCGCTCCTATTAATAGTTTATTCTGTGTTCTTCCGACCACCTAGTGGAGATGTCGACGTATTTTTTGAGTACATTGAATCATATATTTCTGTTACTTCTGCGCATCAGTACGATGTAATTATAAGTGGCGATTTTAATATAGATATGATGTCTAATTCTGCAAACGCAATTAATTTTGATGTACTGTTAAGAAGCTTTGGCTTCAGTATTGTTACTAAGCTTCCCACTTCGTATAACTACGAATTCAGAAACGATGCTTGAGTTGTTTATTACTAACACTAACAATTGTAGTACACATTAAGGAGTAATATGTTGCGATTTTAGTGACCACATGGGCATTTATTTGTTTTTCCAGAAGAGGCAGCCTAGATCCAAACGTTTATGTTCCCCAATGGTTCAGTACGTCACACCCAATGTTCTTAAAAAATTCCATAGCGAAATGTTACGTATGTCATGTAATGACGTGTTCAATGAAACTAATGCAGAAGAAGGTTATGAGAAATTTCTTAGTAAATTCTGTGGTGTTTACAATAGGCACTTTCCGCTAAAAAAGAAACATACTATGAAAAAGATAAGAAAACCTTGGATATGAAAAGAACTTCATGCGCGCATTAAACAGAAGAATAAACGCTATAACACATACATTACCTCCAAAAGCACACAACTATTTCAAGAGTTTAAAAGCTACAGAAACAAGTCAACTAGCGACATCCGAAATGCCAAAAGGCGATATTATGAAAATCAATTCGAAAATTCATTTCGGCACCCTGATAAACTATGGAAACAAATACGGTCTCTGGGCGCTAATTTCGTTGAGGATACAGATTTCCACAAGATCATTCATAAAGAAGAGGATTACACAGGGGAAACATTAGCTGAGGCATGCAGTTTGTATTTCGCTAGGGATCACTCTACATCATATTACTCCCAAGACACTCCTACTTCCAGATGTTCATCGACTCTTTTTCTTGAACCAGTAGGGGAGAGAGAAGTAACAAACACGTTTTCTGGGATATCAAAGAGTACGTCATGTGATTTAAACAACATAAAAATTCCTTCAGTGAAATATGTCATCGAATTAATCTGTGTACCACTTACACATATTTGGAATTTGTGCCTGCAAACCGCAGCATTTCCTTCGGCTATGCAGACAGCAAAAGGAATTGTGCTTTACAAAAAAGGAGACAAAAATGACTTCGGCAACTATAGGCCAATTAGTATCCTTCCTGTTCTTTCTAAATGTTTGGAAAAAATTATACTGAAACGCATAGCCAAATTTTTACAGGCTCACAATATAATCACTGATTCTCAGTATGGATTTAGGAAAAACCGTTCTACGGAAATTGCTTTGAGTCATCAAAAAGAGTACATTCTTGATAAATTAGAAAAGAATAAGTTCGTGTTAGGATTTTTTGTAGATTTTACAAAAGCATTTGACTGCATAGTGCCCAGTATATTATTTAGAAAATTGATATTTATCTGGTATTAGAGGGCACAGTTTAGATTTAATAAAGTCTTATTTATCTAATCGGAAACAGTATGTCCACATTAGCAATTTTCAGTCAAAAACGCGTGATATTATAGCCGGTGTACCCCAGGGCGGTATACTTGGGCCTCGTCTCTTCAACATTTACATTAATGATATTGGAAACACTGACGATCAGTCGACATTTATTATTTATGCGGCTGACAGCACAATACTTTTATCCGCTGATACACAGCAAGAGCTATCTCTGCGCGGTAATAATGTATTAGGTAAACTAGAGCTTTGGACGAAGGAAAATGCACTATCAGTTAATGTAAATTAAACAAAAGCTATAATTTTTCATTCTAGAAATAAGAAATCTGACGCTGTAGTAAACTTACGGTATAAATCCCAGCCAGTTGAAATTGTCAGGTCAATAAAATCCCAAGGAGTTTATTTCACAGAGAACATGCAATGGAATGACCATGTTAATAGTATTTTATTGAAAGCATCCAGAGCGGTTGGTATACTTTGGCGTCATAAACCTGTTTTACCTTTAAAAGCAAAACTTGCTATATACCACGCTTTACTTCTTTCACATTTGAACTACTGCACGTTAGTGCGGGCCACGACGACTAACACTAACTTAAGGAAAATTTCACCTCTCCATAATAAAATCCTCCGTTTAATTTACAACCTTCCTCACAGACATACGACGCATCACTTGTTTAACGAACACGAAATTATTGATGTTTTCATGCTATACATTTACAGGCTTTTATGCCACTATAAGATCGAACAAAAAAAAAACGTTTATCCACTATTACAGATATAGCTTCCATGAAACGTTATCAGGCAAAATACCCACATCGTCATCAACCACCCTGGATGCTTCCTCGTACAAGAACTAACTAGGGACGACAAAAAGTTACTTATCAGCTGCGGTTACAATTAAACAGACTATATTCCTGAGGTATTAACATAGCAGATATCACCCTTTCTCAACTTCGCCAATATCTAATTAACACTCCTGGTATTTAAAACCTTTTCTTCAAACTTCCTGGCTAAAAATTAAGGAAAAAAGAACAAACAAAACAAAAGGATGAAAATACAACCACCAGTGCGCGTAAATCTTGTGTTTAGTGTATATGTGGTTCATATACTGCCACTTCTGATTTATATATATGTTTATTGCATTGTGCTTGTATATATATTTATTGCATTCTTTTTTTTTTCCAACGCCGCCGTCTGCAGTGTGTTTGAAAGCTATATAATTGCTAAGTTTGTTAACATTGTGTATTTTTGTCAGCTGTTGTGTTCTTTTGCCGCTACCGCCTCTGCCTATGTATATAGGGGGGGTGAGAACTTAGTCAAGCGCTTTGCCGCTTTTATTCTCATCCTCTCCATCAACTCTGTATTGGTGGAAATAAAAACCATTATTATTATTATTATTATTATTATTATTATTATTATTATTATTATTATTATTATTATTATTATTATTATTATTATTATAATAACATAAAGTAACACTGAAATGACCCCTTCGATAGTTATAAGTCGGCAGATATGGTCGGAAGAGAACGCTTATTTGTGTCAGGATGATCTCCCTGGGTGAATACCGAGTGAAAATAGTGATTGAACTGGTTTGCAATTGTGGCTGGATCGTCAAAAATACAGCCGTTTACTGATATCTCGGTCGGTGTTTTGTGCGTATCGCTCAAGTACAGCCAGAATCTATCCAGGTTAGTTTTCAAAAAGTTAGGAAGTGAGTGGTTAAAGTATTTCGCCTTAGCTTCGGTTAGCCGAGCTGCAAGCTGGGCCTTCCGCGAGATAAGTCTGCAATGGTTTTTTTTCTTCTTTTTAGCACGTTTCAACTTGCGGTGCAAATGTATGATGTCTCTAGTAATCCATGGGTTATTTCAGTATAACATAATAAATAAAAAGAAACTCGATTCGTGCAACGAGTGCATGAATGATGCAATAAAGCTTCTTAAAAAATATACACAGCTCAATCGTCGTGTTTAGACAGAGCATCCCGACTTCATCATTTTACTAACTTTGGCTGACTTGTTTATATCCGACCAGATAATTGCCATCTGCCAATCGTCATAGCAAGAAAAACGGGAATGGATGAAGGACTGTTTTCTCCGTTGGGCACAACCTAATAAAGCCGACAGACATTGAAGCCAAGGAAGGCACAGTAAGCCTTATTTGCGCTTTTCGCTGCTGTGCGGTAATTACAAGACGCATGGAAATGCATTTAAATGGACGAAAAACGAACTTGCCGTTGCTAGGGGCCGAATCTACAGCCCTCGAGTACCGCGTCCGATGCTCCACTAACTGAGCTACGACTGCGGTTTTTCCCTCACCCGCTTTATTAGGTATGAAATGCGAAGCATTTCTTAGCGAACTTCGGCGACTTTGAGCGTATCTATCTATCTATCTAGCCGCCTACGACTTTGCGCTCTCCTGGCCATATCGTTAATGGGATTTATACCAAAATTGGTATGGGATAACATGACTGTATTACAAACATGAATGACTGGTCATATCATGAAAATCATGACTAACTTGTCATGAAAATTATGATTTACACGCCATGGCCATAGTGCTCCTGAGGCCGTTTTCTTAATTTGATATTGCCAAAAATTGGTACGATGAGACATTTCTGCATGACCAATATAAATGACAGGTGGTAATATGAAAATCATGACCTGCATGTCATGCACAACATGATTTACATGCCACGCTCATGGCGCGCTGACGGCCGTTTCGCTAGCTTGATATACACCAAATTTGATACTGCGTGACGTGACTATATGACGAGCATA
The DNA here is from genome assembly GCA_030522465.1 of Rhipicephalus appendiculatus. Taxonomy (NCBI): domain Eukaryota; kingdom Metazoa; phylum Arthropoda; class Arachnida; order Ixodida; family Ixodidae; genus Rhipicephalus; species Rhipicephalus appendiculatus. The sequence goes on along the minus strand of JALIZH010015306.1, from coordinate 108,018 downwards.
AATGACAAGTGGTCATATGGAAACATGGCATGTCACGTGCAACATGACTTGCATGCCACGCTCATGACACTCTCGGGCCGTTTCGTTAGCTTGATATACACCAATTTGGTATTGATTAATTAATGAATGTCTGGGGTTTAACGTTCCGAAATCAAATTTGGTATTGAGTGACGTGACTGTATGACGAGCATAAATAACAAGTGACAATATGGAAATCATGAAATGTCATGTGCAACATACTTGCATGCCACGCTCATGACACTCGTGGACCGTTTCGCTAGCTTGATATACGCCAAATTTCGTATTAAGTGACGTGACTATATGAGGAGCATAAATGACAAGTGGTAATATGGAAATCAGAATATGTCATGTGCTACATGACTTGCATGCGACGCTCATGACACTCTCGTGGCCGTTTCGTTAGCTTGATATACACCAAATTTTTAAGGCGAAAGCCTCTAATGTCTCATGCTCATGTCCGTCCGTCCGTCCCTCTAGCTGGGCCTTGGCACGGTGCCAGGTGGGTGCCGGGGCGCGCAAAAGGACGCCGATCGCGTTGGACTCTAGAGCGCTCGCGCTTTGCTTGCGTAGCGTCGCTTTGTCCGGCGTCTCTAATCATGCAAGGAGGGAGACGCGCGCATCACGTTCCATTCTTACTGACCCCGTCTCAGTGGGCACAAGCGTTCGAGGAACACACTTTGGAATTGACAAAGTGTCCGTCAATTTAAACTCTGGAATGCGGATGGCGCCTGCACGATGCGCAAAGCGCGAGAATACGAACGCATGCGAAATGGAGCCAGATTGGTCTCGCGTCTCGCTGCGATTCCAGGTAACAAATTAGGCGAACATAAGTGACAGGTGGTAACATGAAAATCTTGGCATGCATGTCATCTACAATGCCATTTACATGCCACGCTCATGGTGCGCTTGCATGCAGTTCGCTAGCTTGATATACACCAAAATTTGTATTGCGCGACGTGACTGTATGATGAACACAAATGTCATGTTCTAACATGTGAATTAATGACATGCATATTATGTACAGCATGATTTACTTCTTGCTGGCTGTTTCGCATTACATGCATTCCCACAGTGCGTGGGATCTGCCGTTTTTTTATGTGTGTGCGATTCTGGGGAGTGTTAGCCAGCACGACTTGTTGCCACGGTGGCGAGTGTGGAACATGGTTTTATCGCCAATTCTCATAGCGAGGATGATTCCTGTTCGTGTGTGGGTATGAATATTTTGGTTCTGTTTAGGGGAGAGATCGCACCTTCTCTCTGGGAGTGCTGGACGTGAGTTAAGGTGCACATTCTACCTCTTTTTGACTTCTAGACTCGCAACACTCAACATGTAGGCTTTATCGGAAAGCCATACTTCTCCGCATGTTGGTACAGAAATATTTTCTCAACCCTTATTCCTTTGCTCTTCTACTTCCTTCTCTGTGTCCTCGTGTGCTGCCGAAGATAGCACCCTCTTTCGTTTTCTAATAGCCACTATACTCACTAGTCCAGTGTTGCCATCGATGGGCGTGAGAGATCCGCTAGAAAGCAATAAGAAATCCGCCAGATTCCGCTAGATTCTAAAACATATCCACTAAATTTCCCGCTAAGGTTTATTTTATTAAAAAGACAGTGAAATTTCATATGATAAAAGCATTTATCATTCTTAAAGGCTCCCCAAAACTATGAGAGCCCAACTAACATATAAAATAGTCTGCCAAAGAGCGTAACTAGAATACTATAGAGGCTTCAGCGCTACGGTTGTCGTCAACATCATCATACATGAGGCTAAAAGTTATAAATGTTCCCCTAAGGTTGAGCGTTGGGCTAGTTGGTGCAGCATAATTCCAATCTTTCATAGCACAGCAGGGCAATTTTGCTCTGGGGGGCACTGGCATTGCTTATAGCAGATGAATCCATGGCTCCTTCATGACGCAAAAAGTGTTTTCGACCGATAAAAGTAATGTCTTCTGGAGAACTGTGACGACGCGAAGTCGCTGCCTGATTTGGTCTACTAGCGTGGTAATAAACCTTTTGCATCTTTCTCGCATCACAGCTTCATCTGCGAGAGAGACGCCGTTGGTCTTCTCAGCCTTCATGCTGTCAACGTAAGTCTCAAACAGGTAGCCCCGGTCACGGCCGGACTCGACTCTCTCCTCCGCTCTCCCCTTACGGCCTTTGCAATGATGGATGTTGCCGCCTGCCGCCGCAGCTCTGTGGTGGCGCTGTCAGCTCACCGTTTCGCCTCCGCAAAACGCATTGACGGATGCGCTCCGGCATGTTGCATGCCAGCAATATCTGTGTGACCTCAGCTGCCGGACGCAATTTATGTGTTATTTTAAGCTTGATATTCATTTAGAGCGCCAGTAGTCAACATCGTAGTATCATATAATGCGGACGGAACGGCTTAGAGCCTCTCCTGGAAGACGTAAGCTAGCAGCAGACGACGCTGGAAAAATAAAAGGGGAAGATCAACCCAACACTCACAATTGTTCAGCACACGTCGTTACTTAGGCTATATGGTTATTTAAGCACGCGCACGTGAAGTTATGATGTAAGAATGCTGTGAGGCTACAACAAAACTGAGGTATTCACAGATTCAAACTTTATTTTCTGATCAATATAAAGCATTCTTGCACATTTTGATGCCGACAACCTTCATATGTGCATTAAAGCCTAAAATGCTTTCTCGATGGCTTATGCACGTAAGCAACTGGTTTCTCGTTTTTTTCTGTTGCCATTATGGTGTGATTAACTAGAAGCAGCCTGAGAAACCTGTCAGCAATCACACTAGCTGTGCAGCTTCTGTGACCGTTGCCAACATTCTCTGGGCAGTTCAAAATGGGCGATTGTTCGAGGTATGGTGTAACAAGAAGTTGCAGCACTTCGTGCACTTTTGTCCGTGGTAGGTGCTTCGCAGCCGTTTCAAAGAAAACCACAATGTTGTACAAAAGTGCCAAGAACACATGATTTGGGTAATGAAGTCTACTTTTGTCCTGTTCGTGCAACAAAGTGGACAGAGGGTCATCTTTGTTAGTCGTCGTCACCATCATTAAGCATGCATCCCAGCCTAACTCGTTAATGAGTTTCACCAGGTACCCCCCACATACACCAGACCGGAGTATGTCACTGAAGGGGATGGATCTAAAAAGTGTCCTTTAAGGTTCTCCAGCTGTTCAGTCACTTCCTGTGGTACGGCTGTAGCGAGCTCTTCAGCTTCAGTCTCTGACATCTACCGGACCTGCCTTGGGTGGGGGGGGATGGCCTTTTCTTTGACGATGTTATCAAGGGCAATTGTGACAGCCCTAGCATCAAGCACATCATTACCCCCCACACATGGACCTCAGCCGTCCGAAGAGAGCTTCAACTGCGTCGCTGTTGAAGTTCCTCGTCAGAACATACTTGATACCCTGCCCTAATAGGAACTTTGTAGTCTCCACTGTTGCCCTTCGTGGTGAAGAGCAAGGCGTGGTACGTTTCATTTGTCAATTGACCTTTTCCTGATGCGATTGAGGCCTCCTGAACATTCTTTACGTAGCAGGTGAAATCATTTTCCAGCCATACCATTCTGGGGTCATTTTCCTCCGATATGGGCCTCTTGTTCTCACTCCCGCTGTACACTGTGGCATGGATGTCGAACCATTGCTTCATCATCTTCATGAACAGTATTGTTGGGGTGACTTCTCTGAAACTGTAAAGGGCTGGGTCGCCGCGGCGGTTTTCTTGGAGGTGAGACAATGCTGCAGTCACTTGCAGAGAGAATGTCTGAACAGCGCGAAGCACGTTCATCTTTTCTAAGTTTGACGGGTAAATGTGCTTCCTTGTTAGGTTTCTGGCCAACTTCACGGTTTTGTCCATCTGAAATTCGTACAGTTTCTGGACAAACTTCCCAGTAATGACCCCTGCGCCGTCTGCAAGCTCGCGCTCCAAGAACTGGCTGCGTACATTTTTGAGGATATGACAAGGGTCAAAACTCAGGAAAATCACTATATTTGAATCATGAGGATGGGGTACTACTGTAGACAAACATCCATTTCCCATGTGTTTGAACATTGTGACATTTGCCGAGTAATTATCTGTAACGACTCTGACAATTACAAATCCACAAGACTCCACAGCACAGATTACCTCCTTGGTCCAGGCAAACAGGTCTCTTCCACTCAGCTGTTTGGTGAAGTAGTAGGCACATGGTATTCTGTATGAATTCACCACACCATGCAGAATGAAGCACAATACTCTATTTGCAAGCGTGTCTGTAGAGCTGCATGCTGCACTGTTGTGGGGCTTGTCTTTGAGACCGAAAACTGTGTCGGCCTTTCTGTCGTAGACACAGTTTGGCTTAATGGCAGTATCGTCTATGATCAGCGATGCCATGTGCTGTTTTCTGCTGAGCATCGATGCCTCAAAGATCAGCCTCTCCTTCATGGCAGGGCTCATACCTGACGACGTTGGGCTAGGGCCCACATACCTTTGAAGTGTGCACTTCGCCGGCAGTGTCAAGAGGTCAGATTTTCGAGCGTGGTCATAACCTTTTGGCGAAACGAAGTGCCAAATCACGCACTCTCTCACAAGTTCTTCTGAATAAGATGGTCGTTTACTGCCATAGACTTCGATCTGGTGACGGAAAAAAACAGCTTTTTTATCACCTGTCTGTGAATCAGCAACGATCCTCTTGACAGCAGCATAGTGTTTGTCGTCGTTGTACGCTTTCATCTTATCTGCTTGTACAGCAAGCTGTCTCAGGAGCCCCCCCGCACTTTGAACGTTGGTAGGAAAACCTGAGTCCGAAGCCTTTTGACCATGCCGAGATAGCGACTAGCTCGGTTGGCGTCGTTACTGTTGGTTTGTGTTGAAACACATTTTCGCACGTCGGTTACATCCTCCAGCGCACCAAAATCTTCATGGACAGGCAGTGGTGACTCTGCTTTTCGCTTTAAAGGATTTCTAGGAGCTGGGGGGGCGACGACATGCTGGGTCCTTACGCGGTCTCTTTGCAGGTGGCACCATGTACGACGGATATAGTTCAAAGACGGTTGGCACAGCTCCAGCAAGCAACTTTCGTATTCGGCATCCGGGGACATAGTCACTTTCGTTGAAGTGTTTGCTACACACCCCAGTTGACGCGGACTTGTCGTTGATGACGAGATTTTCACGCGAAATGTTTTTTCGCCACTTAGAACACAGTTCCGCATCGCTAGGAAATTGTTGAAAGGAAACACCTGGCGTCTTTCCCTGTTGAGATCTGCAGAATGGCACGCAACAGTACACCATGGCTACAGCGATCGCGCCCTAAACAGCAGGAAGAAACAACACGTTGACGCCTACATCAATCCCATGGAGAAAGCTCACAAGTTCAGCAGAAGCTGGCGCAAAATAAGTACCACGTGAAGATCGGTGGCATAGACGAGTTCCTTCAGACGCCGCTGTCAAACGCAGACGTGGCGTGATAACTGCGCCCACAAAAACAGACCAGGGTTGCAGGATGCAAGTCCACACTCATGTCGTGGGCATCATCGACGAATCTGATGAAAGCAGCGCGCACGACGAATCACCAATCTAGGCAGGTGCCAGTCAAGAAATGACAGCACTCAGCCTAGCTCGCGCGCACAGAGACGGTGAGCTGGTGGCGACCTCGTGTGGCGACCGGTAGAACAACTCGCCAAGGAAAAGTTCCTTTCACTCCCGTCGCGTTGCGAAGGCCGTAAGGGGAGAGCGGAGGAGAGAGTCGAGTCCGGCCGTGCCCAGGTATGGCTTGGGGTTAAAGTGGTCCTCACGTCTGTACATCAGAACGTCCATCTACTTTATCGGAATAACGATTTTATGAAGCAAGCTTGAAAGCAAAGTCATGAGGTCTTTCGGCAGCTTTGTTTGATCCACATCTATAACCTCGAATATCTTATTAACCTCTGAACATCTGCCAGAATCGGTCTCAAAAAAGCAAGTACCCCAGATTTATCTGATTATCGTACATACCATACAGCACTTCTGCCGCGTAGCACTTTTCAGTGTGCGTCGCATTCTCCAACTGCATCTTCGATTCGGCCCACTGGTCTACGATCCTTGAAACAGCTATTTCGACGAGGGATAGCCACCGCATCTTGCAGTCTTGCAAAATTTTCAGTGGTTCATCGCCGTCATTCATGAGACCGTAGAACTTGTACGAAATTTACCGGGCAGGGGATCTTGCCAACCAGTAGTACGTTTTGCTGATTAGGTATTCTCAGTTTCTCGACAATGCTTCCGATGATTTTGAATCACTGCACTGCGTGAGGTATCCGCCAGAAATCCGCTATGTGTGAAAATGGCCCGTCAAAAAATCCGCTAGCCGCTAGACGAATTTTTTTCCCGTCAGAATAAAATAAAATCCGCCAGATTCAGCGGAAAATCCGCTAAATTGGCATCACTGCTCACTACCCCTTCCATCAAATTGTCTTCACTACCTCTCGTTGCGAACCGTTGTGAACATCGTGTTCATACAGCTGTATCCCTGCAATGTGTTTGCAGTAGCAGCAGCAGTAGTAGTAGTAGTAGTAGTAGTAGTTACTGTTGTTACTGTTGTTGTTGTAGTAGTAGTGGTACAAAGACTTTATTGCGCACAGCACAGAAACCGGCCCAGGCTTCTGCGCCAGTGTCGCGCAGGGAATACAGGGGTGAAAAAGAAGTCTGTTCCAAGGCCTCGCTGGCACGGGCTATCCAATCAGCTCTTCAGACAGTGCACAACTGATCAGCAACATAGCAAAACCACAATGTTTTGCAGCAAAGCTGTTAATAGGAGCTTCACAAGAGCTTCCGAGCGACGAAGGCAAATGTGCTATTGCACAGACGGCCCACATTTATGGGGTATACAGGGTCTGTCCCAAAAGTTCCCGGAATTTTTTTTTTATTTTGTAGTCGGCAGCGCCACCTGGCGGGGTGGAAGTTCAGGTGCAGAAGTTAGTGGAGGATATATGCTCCAAAACGAGTCCGGTTTCGGTTGCCTGCGGGCAGTTGTTGAGGCGGATCAAGCCATCGCGCAGAGGTATCTTCTGCACCCTCGCCGAGAACAAAAAATGAAAGAGCTTTTGGAGCAGCGTCATGCAATAAAGTTTTGTGTGAAACCGGAATAAAAACAGAGCAGAGACGCTCGAAACACTTCGGAAAGCCTACGGTGACGTCGCGATGAAACAAAGGCGTACTTTTATGTGTAACAAGAGCTTCTGGGGAAGTCCGGAGTCTGTCAGCGACGACGACCACTCTGGACGCCCAACGAAATCACAACCGGACGACTCGGTGCAGAAAGTGGGTCAAGTATTAGATAAGGACCGGCGATTAAGAGTTCGGATGATCACGTAAGAGTGTAAAATGACCAAAACAATCGTTCATCGTGTTTTGACGAAGGATCTTCTAATGAGGAATGTCTGAAGGATCTTCTAATGAAGGATCTTTAATGAGGAATCAATTGGAGTACCGAGTCGAATAGAACGCTATTCAATTCGTTATTTGAAATTTTCGAACATTAGCACAGCCCTATTGAGAATGTCTGCCAAATGCGCTTCACTCCATCCCCATTCTACTTACTGCAGTTTCATGGTTCGCCTCGGTGGTGCCCTAAGCAGTGTTGCCATCGATGGACGTGAGAAATCCGCTAGAAAGCAATTAGAAATCCGCCAGATTCCGCTAGATTCTAAAACATATCCGCTAAATGTCCCGCTAAGACTTATTTTATTAAAAATAAACAGTGAAATTTCGTATGATAAAAACCTTTATCATTCTTAAAGGCTCCCCAAAACTATGAGAGCTGAACGAACACATAAAAGAGTCTTCCAAGGAGTGTAACTAGAATGCTAGAGGCTTCAGTGCTACGGTTGTCGTGAACCTCATCATAGATGAGGCTAAAAGTTACATATGTTCACTAAGGTTGGGCGTTGGGCTAGTTGGTGCAGCATAATTCCAATGTTGCACAGCGCAGCAGGGCGATTTTTCTCCACTGGTTTTCAACGTTGCGATTTATTCCAGGGGCACTGGCATTGCTTCCAGCAGATGAATCAATGGCTCCTTCATGACGCAAAAAGTGTTTTTGACCGACAAAATTGATGTCTTCTGGAGAACTGTGATGAAGAGAAGTCGCTGCCTGATTTGATCAACCAACGTGATAATAAACGTTATGCATCTTTTTCGCATCACAGCTTCATCTGCGAGAGAGAACCCGTCGGTCTTCTCAGCCTTCATGCTGTCAACGCACGTCTCAAAGAAGTAGCCCAGACATGGCTTGGGGTTAAAGTGGTCTTCATGTCTGGACATCTGAACGTCCACCTTCTCTATCGGAATCACCATTTTATGAAGCAAGCTTGAAAGCAAAGTCATTAGGTCTTTCGGCAGCTTTGTTTGATCCATATCTATCGCCCCGAATGCCTTGTTAACCTCTGAACGTCTGTCAGAATCGGTCTCAAAAAAGAAAGTACCCCAGATTGATCTGATTCTCGTACATACCGTACAGCACTTCTGCCGCGTAGCACTTTTCAGTGCGCCTCGCCATATCCAAATGCATCTTCAATTCGGCCCACTGGTCTACGATCCTTGAAACAGCGATTTCGACGAGGGATAGCCCCTGCGTCCTGCACCCTTGCAAAATTTTCAGTGGTTCATCGCCGCAATTCATCAGACCGTGGAACGTCTTGTATGCAATTTACCGGGCAGGGGATCTTGCCAACCAGTAGTACGTTTTGCTGATTAGGTATTCTCAGTTTCTCGACAATGCTTCCGATGATTTTGAATCACTGCACTGCGTGAGGCATCCGCCAGAAATCCGCCATGTATGAAAATGGCCCGTCGAAAAATCCGCTAACCGCCAGACAAATTTTGCCCCCGTCAGAATCAAATAAAATCCGCCAGATTTAGCGGAAAATCCGCTAAATTGACATCACTGGCCCTAAGTAGGGTTGTCCTTAGGCAGTTCTACATTGTCGCAAATTGGGTAGCGAAGGTGCTTAGGCTCTGCGATTGTAAAATGTCGTCTGATGAGCCGATTTGCAACATGTGCCATATGTGGGTCGTGAAATTCTCGCAGTAAGAGAGTAGAAAAATATGTTGCAGCCGATTATCACAGGATACCCATTTAAAGAAAAACATTTAAGCAGATAAGTAACAACAATAACTCATCGAGGTAGACATGTTAAATGTGACAAGCTCATTCCTGCGCACCGGGAAACTTATTTCGCGCTTGCAATAGCGCTGCTGGCTTCTCTAAAGAGAGAGAGAGAAAAAACGCACAGTACGCGGGCCTCTACTATTTCGCCTCCACCGAAATGCGACCGCCGCGGCCGGGATCGAACTCGTGACCTTCGGCTCAGCAGCTGAGCACCGTAACCACTCATCCGCCGTGGCGGACTACAGCATGGGGTTGATGAAATTTGAAAATTTACACCATCTTCCCAAAGGGAACCCTGATGGAATGCGAAGCAGCAGCGTTGCGCATGGGAGCGGTGGAGAGGGTGAAGAGAGAGAGAGGTGACACGTACAGACATGTTTCAACGCGTACGTTAGGCGCGCGTCAGGCGGCAGCTGCGGGCGCTCCGGCGAGCGCGCGGCAGGCGAGGGAGAGAGTGACGTCAGCGCGCACTGCGAGGGGAGCGTGACGTCAACGGGCAGCTGTGGCGTGACCTACTTGGCACCGCTCCAACACCTGCGGCGAGGGGAGCGCGTTGCGGCGCGTTCGTACGCACGGAGGGACAGCGTTACACAGCCTAGTCAAATAGCTGCTTCGCATCTAATAACAACGTTCTCGGCTTCAATAACCCCGCCAGGTTTTCTGCTCATGTTTAGCAGGTTCACCAAAATGAACTTTATTTAAACGCGTTATATGCAATATTAAAAACACACTCCTACCCAGAGGTCAATGTACACGAATCTAGTAAAAAGAAAATGCTTGCGTCATATGTTTACCAGTCACATACATGTAGAAATATTGGCGCGCGCTGAATGTCATTTATGCATAGATACAGCGAAATTAAATAGCAGGCGTAATTAAATAAGCACAAATGCAGAGCTCATAGTGCTACAGAAACGGCGCTGGCGAAGGTCATCAAGGCAGGTCGCACCGTTCCTTCGGGTTCATGGGTGTTCCGGGCGCACATTTGAAAACTCGCGCAAACTCCCTCGACTGCCTCATCGCCAGATCACAGACGGCACCTTCGTCTACAGTGCCTCTACCGGCGCACGCAAAAAAGCACAGCGCCATGAACAGCAGCTGAGTTCCACCGTAGGCACCAACACGACCATCGCGAGCGGCGGGTCCGTACTCATAACCGTCCACGAGGGCGCCAGCTGACAGTGCTTGGTTGAGAGCACTATCCACCCGGATGGCGTCAGAAGAGTGCTTTTCGACGCATGCGCTCAGATTGGCGAATGACGTCGGCATTCCTCGAGTCGCCGGTGTAGGCGTTGACCAACAGCCAGGAGAGGGCGTAGCCCACCTGACCTCCGATGCCAGCGTAGTTGATGGCCGAGGCGAGTCGCACGTCGAACAGAGGAAACCACAAAGAGAGCGGGATAAGTCGCACTGTCTTCGACTTGGTAGACGGCACTGACAGCTGGAGGGAACTGATGGCGCGAACGACTTCGTAGAAGTCGTCCGCAACGTTCGAGATCAGCCTGGACGAGGAATGCCAGTTGAACGGCAGGGAATCCGTCAGGTCGGGAAATTTGTCACCGTTGCCGTGGCAACCGTCGTCCGTGGCGATGACTTTCGCTTCGTGAAAGGCCCCGGCAGGCGTGGCCAACCAGTCGGCAACGATCTTGATGTCTTCCTTGAAGCGAGGCCATTTGGACAGGCGGCGAATATACGCGCTGCTGACCGAGCGCATGACGACGTCGGCTTTCGCTCGCGCCTCCCTGCTGACCGTTTCGCTCTCGTAGCTTGCGAACGGAGCACCACGGGAGAGCAGGTAAGCCGTACTGAAGCAAAAGGCGGTGTAACGAACGGAGGCCACCTCACTCTTGCCACCGTAGTAGTTGAGAATGAGGTCCTTGTTCGTGTACAGGGCGGCCACCTGCACCGTGCTCCACGATATCAGGAAGGTGCGTACTGTTGCTACCTATTCTGCGCCAGACCTCGAGGAAAGCGCCGACGAAACTCGGGTTCTCAGTGACCAGCGCTACTTCGTTGGTGGCGTTGTAGCCGAAATGAACGAGGGTCGCCAGCCAGTCGGTGCCGACGTCGTTCGGTACCTGCAAGCGCACCGGAGACGGGTTCCCGAAGAAATGGTACTTGGGGACGAGCACCAGAGAGGTGATCTTATCGAGAACGGCAGTCTCCGATAAACTGGCTTCGTTCTCGTCGTTGCGGCCGCTGCCGAAGGCCTTCCGTAGCGTGTTAAAGTAGATCTTGAATTCGCTTTCCGACAGCGAGTTAGTCGCCATTTCAACGACGCGGTAGAAGTGGCGGCCAGGGTCCATCGTCAACGTAGTCGTGTTGCCGGAACACCGCGGAACAGCACGCACAAGGACGTCCCAGGCGAGCTTCAGAGAGGTGAAAAGTAGCGTGCGCAGGACATCCACCCGCTCTGGAACCAGCGGCCATGTGATCCCGGCATCTCCTAGTGTTCTCTTGACTGTCTCCAGGTGGTCTACACGACCGTTGAGGACGTCCTCGCAGCTGCGGAAAGCCGCGGCCGCCCGCTGGACGTCGTTCTGGCCCGAGTCTGGAACCTCGACGTTGCGGATTTGGCCTAGTCATTCGGTCTAGCGCCCTCACGTACAGAAATTCGCGCACGCTCAGGACGTGGCTTCGCTCCCAGCGGCCGCACACGAAGCGCGCGAAGCTGTTGCAAGGGCTAACCGAGACATCCACGGAGGATGCGAGCAGCGTGGCGTACTCGCGGCACTCGTTCGTGGCGCATTCTTTAGCTTGATGCGCAGGAATTCTTGGTGAACAGCGCGATTGTGACGACGACCAGAGTGATGACGATGCCGACGTACAGAAGAATAATGATGATTCCGGAAGGGTGGAGTTTCTTCGCCGATGCAACCTGGACAAGAATGATTCGCGCGTTACAGCTAGCGGTCAAGGAACAGACGTTGGGAGCGTTTAGAGACAGTTTCTTGCAACATTTATACAGGGAACTGCGGTCCTTTCAGCCATTATGGGAATAATGGATAGTGTCATGCGCTTGCCTAGCCTTCGTGCTTGTGGCTTTGAACGCACTTGTGGCTTATTTTATTGCTGTGTTATTGCTTTTATTTTGGATAAATGAAGGACTCGTTGTGAACCTCATGGGCTGATTTGAATTGGTGAGCCTAAAAGGTCAAGGTGGTGAAGTGGGACTGCTGAACTTCGCCTTGCGACAAAGCGGCTGCAGGCCACGCAGAGTTTTACAGAGCCGAAAGAAGAAAGCTTAGGCAGATTCATGTAGCACACATCATTCCTACGCTGGCTGAAGCGTTATGCGTTGAAGCTCCCATAGACACTAGCGCTAGAATGTACTCTACTCAATGTTTAGGCGTCCGCCTCGGCGGATCAGTGGCTAGGGTGCTCCCCTGCTGACCCGAAGGTCGCGGTTTCGATCCCGGCCGCGGCGGTCTCATTTCGACGGAGGCGAAATGGTAGAGGCCTGTGTACTGTGCGATGTCAGAGTACGTTAAAGAACACCAGATGGTCCGAATTTCCGGAGTCCTTCACTACGGCGTCTCTCATAATGATATCGTGGTTTAGGGACGTTAAGCCCCGCATATTAAAAAAAATGTTTAGGGATACTGTAATTTACTATTGCCATAAGGAGCGGACCAGATCGTTTGAATTGAAAGTGTCGCTATGTTTAGGGATACCGCTAAAAAGTCACAGTTTCACCGCAAGGGTGAAGCAATGAATGCGATAGCAACAAATTGTAATGTTATACGAAGTGAGGCTGGCAGCTAACTCTTTTGGATCCGATCTCACGCAACTCTAGAAAACGCTGGTTTAAGAGAATACGGCCGCTCCAGGGACACTCTGCACACCACATTCCCCTTCGCGTTGAGAGCGCAGCACGTAGAAGGGTACACCGGCCGCCCACTGTCGGCTGCCGAGATGGGGAGATAACGCGCGCGCCAGCGACGACCGCGGTCGTAAAATCGAAGGTCGCTCGAGGGACACCGCCCCCCCCCTCGCGTCTTTTCACGCTCGCGAACGACGGGCGGGGCTGGTTGAACAGTTGGGGGATCTTATCGCATGCGCCTCGGAGCGACGGGTATGGGCCGGCTCGTTTGATCGCCGCTTCAGCCGCGTTCACCGCTCCCGCTCTCCCGCTATTACCCGGTGGTAGAACGTACGATGCGCAGGGAATTCTTATCAATTTGGACTTCATACGCGACATGACGGCGACGGCGACGGCAAAACCCCTTCGAGACTGTCCATATAATTGCTATCGCAATAATACTGCCTGGGGTGCAAGCCAGAGCGTTTGTGATTGAAAAGGTCGCCAACGCTCCCATTTGCCGATTGTAATCGCGAAAACAGAAACGATCCTTACACGATGGAAAGGCAGCTTCACTGCTGCGCCTTTGTTGCCGTCCGCAGCGCCAGCATCGTTGAGAGGATCAGCCGCGCCGCCGTTGCAATCTCGCAGTTTTATATTTGTCTATATTTGACGCAGTTTTAATTTGCCGCTTAGTTACGGGTCACTCCCGTAACTAAGCGGCACTGAGCTCTGCTCAATAGCCGCTTAGTTACGGATGTGACCGAGGACCACGTATACTCGCATTACAACGTTGAGCAAACTGAGCGGGAAACGATAAGCACTTCTAAGTTCCATGCAATAGATTCGCCTCTGACACCGTCTAATCAAAACATTCATTGGGAGAAGTGGAAGAGAGCGACGAGTCGGACATCATGCCTGATAGTGCACTGCTTAAAAATAAAGTTACGTTGCATCTTACTCTCCGCAATAATGTTTCAAGTTTTCTTAAGCTGGTGAAGATCGCATTTCTGTTTAACGCAGTATTCAAACATTTTGACGTTCTGTCATCACTGATGGGAAATACTGAAAAATCCGACATATCCCACGCATTGTGGGAATCAATTTCATGCGAAGTAGTTAGATACTATCAGCTTATGCCAGATTTTTCACTTTGAGCCGAGGCGTTACTATAGGTGGTTCGACGTCTTCGTGCAAATTGAGTAGCTGTGCGCATATCCCGTGCTTACTATAGGCATGCCGTATGCACTGGCGTGCGAAGGGTTAGTCACGTTAGAGCTGTGAGATCAGTTTCATCATCACGAAAGTCCACACTACTGGGCGATGATGTTCATATCGTACGTAGCGGTAGCAGGTGCATTCGCGCCACGCTTGACTATAGCTTGAGAAGTCATAGATATGTAATATTTGTTACATAGAAATATGTAACACTGCCACCCCACTTTGGCGTTGTATAGGCACTCTTTCCGAAACAGTTTGAAGTACTAGGCGTGACTTTGTGGTAGAGTACATAACTGCCACGCACAATGCCTAGGGTTCGATTCCGGACTCAAGCCGTGTTGCTTATTATTTGCTTCCATCGGGATATTTAGCCCTTTGACAACGTCGCCGATCCCGGGATCGGACTTTCTGTGACACTGGCTCCTTCACGCTGTCGGGCTAAAAGGTTTCCAAAGTCTGCGCTTATTAGACTGAGAACAACCTGTGGCGCCTAGCCGCCCACCATGGGCCGCGGTATGCGGGTATGTACCGCACGTGACTGGTGGAAAGAATTTCATGACGTAGGCGAAAGGGAAGACACGTTATTCCACGTCACGACCTGGCCAATCGTCGTCGCCATACATTTACTCCCTCCTATGCCCATTTTGCTATGCAGTGAGCTAAGCATATACGACCACGAGAGCGCCAAGACATACGCGGTTAGATAGATAGACAGTAAGAAATGGTCAAAGTGTCTCATGCTCGCTAAGAAATGGCTTTGCGTTTGAATTTGTGTCTTCATTGAATCACGATGACTCAGAAAGGGTTATTACGGATGAGGCTGTGCTTGCTAAATGTTATCATTCCGAAACACAAACAGCTTTGCATACGTCATGGCGAATACACTGCTGTGAAACTTGCTTTTAGAACATGAGTGTAGAGAACAGCATAATTATTGTCGATTCAATGTGGCCGTGTCCTTTCATCTCTTTGCAACTATTTTTGCAACCAAAGTTCCGAAAGGGGTGCAGAGATTTATAACGCGCAAAATTATATCGCTGCCCAAAACACAAACGGATTACATTTTTGTGAAATTTATTGTAGTCTTTCATAAATAGACCATTTATTTATTTTAAATAAGTCAAAGTTGTAGTTCATGACAAAATTTCTTGCAGAGATTATCTATATGGCTACTTTTAGCTTGAGTTATGGCTCAATTTCATATTTACACAGAGATATCACTAGCTGTCATTGACAAGTAAAAAATGAGACACTCGGCAACTGAAAAATTAGAGCTATGGTGGGTCATCGTATTGAATAGACCCATTTGTCACGACATAAAGGTTATACTCACGTCTGAAGTTGACCAATGGTATGGTTTAGGAGGAAGCTTGGCCCTCGACCGTGTGTTTGTCTCTCTTTCCCCGCGATAGGACGCCGCAGAACTGGGTCCCGTTCCGCCCTCAGCCACACTACCACTTCGCTGTGCGTCGCCGTCCTTTTCAACCGTGGAGTCTACGAACCGAAGGCCCTCGGTCCTCCGCCTTCGTAGGCCTCAAATCGCCCACCCCGGTTTGTGCCTGGAAGCGCTGTCACAGTAAGGTAGAGTGGTTGGCGAGTTGTAAACAATGCATACTTGGAAAAATGATTAATTAATAATAATATCTGGGGTTTTGCGTTCCGAAACCACGATATGATTACTGGAGACGCCGTAGTGGAGGGCTCCGAATATTTTGATTATCTGGTGGTCTTGAACGTGCGCTGACATCGCACATCGCACAGTACACGGACCTCTTCCATTTCGCCTCCATCGAAATGCGACCGCCGCGGCCGGGATCAAACCCGCCACCTTCGGGTGAGCAGCCGAGCGCCGTAGCCACTGTTCCACCGAGGCGGACGCTGGAAAAATCTGTGCGAACACGACGGACACGACAGCACTCGTACTGTGTCCTTCTCGTCTTGTGCCCCCACCGTGTTCGCGCCGATTTTTGAAAGTATGCTCTGTCACAGATTCAATTCACGAGAACTTTACCCCGAACAATATTGCCGAAACCACAATAAAGTCCGCGTCTTAGGCATGCGAACAGCACGATGAATGAAATGCTAATTTTCCTCTGGACGTGGAAAATATACGAGGATCCAAGAGCCCCGGCTTTACGTTAGGTCACGCGTACAGAGTAAGAGACGATTAATCTTGGAAAACACAATAAGAGCTAATAATAATAATTGTTGGCGTTTCACGCTCCATAACCATGACGTAATTATGAGAGACGCCGTACTGGAGGGCACCGGAAATTCAAACGCACATGAGGTTCTTTGACGTGTACCTCAATCTAAGCACACGGGCCTCTATCAATTTGCTAGAGCATTTTTCTGAAGTGATGGTCGCCGCCATAGGCGCGCACAGAGGGAGGGGGGGCGGGGGGGGGGGGGGCAAAGCCCGCCCTATACATTGATATAATAGGAAGAGGGCGCTGCAACTCGGCGGGTGCAAAGTCAGCCATAATAGGGAGGGTCGGTCGTTGCGACATAGTCGAGGGGGGGGGGATGTTGCGACGAACCTTCGCCCCCCGATGAAGGGGAACCCTGCGCACGCCTATGGCCGCCATGGCCAGGATTCAATCCCATGACCTTCGGGTCAGCAATGAAGCACGGAACTAACTTCACAGAAGCTAACTGCTAAGATTAAATAACTTAAATGGGAATAAACTACATAAAAAAAACAAGATTAGTTGTCATATTTTAAAACTAACAGCGTGAAAATAAAACTTGGGCACCAGACAAGCAATGGATTGAAGCACAACGTTTCTTGACTCTTGTGGTCGAGTTTTAACTTGCGATGTTAATTTCAAATATGAGTGCCCCTCGCTGCATCTGTGGCCTCTGTACGCCGAATGACGCGACCGGACGGTGATGGTGAAGAGAGAATCAACAGTGACCTTGCTTGCTGCAGCTAACGCACAGCTGTTCGAGGAGCTTTCTTTTCCGGCGCGGCTGATCATTTGATGGTCGCCAGATTCAGAACTCGGTTATTTTTTCCGCTTCCAAAGTTGGTACATAGGTACGCTGTATATGGCTGGGAACAAGCAGTGACAAGGATCCAATCGTCTGCTTTCTTGCTTTTTCTCGAGACGCAGACCGATGAAGACCACAGCTGAATAACATATCCCGGCAAGATTTATCTAACAAAGTAACCAAATGGAAGCATATCGACCTGTCACACCAGTATGCATTATGCCTTCTAAGAACATAGTTCTAGCTGCTGTCCGAACAATACGAGACTCTGGTAAAGATGCCGAACCAAAACAAGAGTTACAATATATGGCTACATCAGGAGAACTTCATTAAAGTTAGTTAAATAATCAGAGTCATTTCGATCTATCAATCAATCAATCAATCATTCAATCAATCAATCAATCAATCAATCAATCAATCAATCAATCAATCAATCAATCAATCAATCAATCAGGTGAACTTGTTCTTGGTCTAGTTGGTTCTAGCTCCATGAGACATTTGCTGCTAAAAAGACATGAGAACAAAGGACAGCAACAAAAACAGGACGACACAGACACCCGTGATGTCCTGTTTGTGTTCGTCTCCGTTCTCGTATGTGTTTCAGCTGCCGGTATGTCATGTATGGCTGCATGAAGAATTTTGACAGTAGGCGTAGGGAAATGCCTTCGCAGTGTAACACATCGACATGTGCAAGTGAACTCGGAGTTCCATTAAAGGAGAACAATGAATCTACTGGACACCAAAAGAAGAATAGTGTAGCAGCATACAAGGACACTAGAAGAAACGACAAATGGACACAAGCACAATCTTAGTACGTCGTTTCATCCTGCGCTCTGGTTTGCTGCTGCGCTTTTATACTTTTAAGCCGTTACATAATGAACAAGAGTTTTAGAGCTTACTCGCAGCATGCATCTGGTCTCGGCTGACGTCGTCCTTACGATGACTTGGATCGGAGGCTGCAGCTTCCTTCTCGTCGGCGCGGATGCCACGTGGCACTTCGGAGACCCACTGGACCTGCGGTCAACGTTCGCATATGCGTCTCTCTTTGCGGCACTCAGTGGAGACCCGTCGGACGCCTTCTCTGCAGCTTGATCCTGCATTTAGCGATTCGTAAGGGCCTTCATACTATACGATAAAGAAATTATGGCACTGTGGCTTGAGGTGCGTTCCCCACATGGAATGAGGAGACTAGTGCATGTTGAAGACTATGACCAGACAGCTAGCACAATATGCAGAACTTAAAAATCTAACACAGTGTCTAAATCCCAAGACTTCAGCTACTATATTTAGTTTAATACTGCCAGCACTCGCTGGCTTTAACTTTTGTTCGTTAAATAATGGTTACCATCCGGCTAGCTTACGCTAATTTTAACTCAATGTGTCGCGATTGGAGAAAATTGCGGTGGGGGGATGGGTTTCGTTAACAAATGCATGAAATTATAGATGCTCTACTCCTTCTGCTACGAACCCCCAAAAACGCCTCGTTGCGGGAACCTGACCTTGATGCACAGTTAAGGTCAACGTCAGCAAAAAATATTCAGCGAAACACTACCGCGACACGTTCGCGAAAACGAAGAGTGGCTCAAGGCGTGAGTCCTTCGTGCTGCCGCCGCCAAAGGCGCTGGACTGCATCAAAGGTCACTGCGAGTTCGCGCCGAGAGGGCCAATGGCACCGAGCAGCGTCTTTGTGTTGTACTGTAGTGCAACATGTTCGCTTGTCACGGCGTGTAGACGAGGCGCGTTCACTTCTCGTCGTCCTTGCTTAAACCAAGCCACGCAGCAAAGTTAAATCTCTGCAAACCAACCATTTCATACTTTCCCAACGCAAGCCAAACCGATCTATTGCTTAACAAACTTTGTTTAACCGCATTCAACCATGGCAAATTCTGTGAATGTATCATATGGGGGGCAACAAACATATATGGTGACGTAGTGGTGTACCAGTCACTATTCCCTTGGATTAATGGCCTGAGGTGCTTGCCACGTGGTTGGGAAGGTGGGCAGGCTTAGCCTCGTGGTGGGTCTTAAACCAGTGGGATCGTCGTTGGCCCCTGTTGTATAGGGAGTCTCTCTAGTCGCCAAGTCGTGCATTGTAGCCGACTAGTGATTACGCTTGTCTCGTAACATCGTGACGGGATAAGCATGGTCCCATTCTTTTGTTTTCTCCCTAAATAAGATACTGAACGACCGCGAAGAGTGACGTACCGGTCGCGGCATTTCGCTAATGCCGGAAGTGGGCTCCGCGCCCCGAGTCAGGCTCTGCAAAGGCTCTGCACCGGAGACACCCTGCGCAGACTCGGGCTCGCCTTTGCGATCGCTGGACGGCCCTGCGATTGGCAGGTTGCTCGGATGGGTTGCAAGAAATATCCTTGGCTCCTCCACGCTTTCATCTGCGAGCGACTTCGTTCCTGGAATACGCGATGTGGAATCCATGGGGAAAGGCTTTGTTGATTCATCGGTTGGAGACAGCTGGTATGGCTGGATCCACTACGAGGGGTTACATGGATCCGGTGGAAGAAAAGGCAGCAAGAATGTTGTGAAAAGAATGGCGCGGAATCTTCCAGTTAGGGAAGGTTGCACTAAGTGCGCGGGATTATGTGGGGTTACCTATTCGGTTTGTGCGCATACAAAAAGTCAATTAAGTTGCGTTTTATGCGCCGAAAACCCGAGAAAGTTATTAGGTACACCGTAGTGGGGCACTCCACAATAAAGGAGTACTGACGCCTTTTTTCGAAGGCGAGCTTGATCTGCCATACAAATCTCCTGTATGCATAGATGGCTCTGAGCAAGTATGAAGCTCAGCAAATGCTGATAAGATATTTTATTTTGATATTAAAATCAATTTTCTCGCGGCACCCCTACTGACATCAACACTAGCCTGACGTCAGGCTACAGCACTAATCCTGGTGACTTCACGCAGCAGCCTGGCTAGTTGTGATGACGTCAAGCACCAAAACACAAAAAATGGCCGCTTGCGCGTCGCCTTCTCGATCATCTGCTCGCTAGCCGTGCGGTCGTGCGGTCACTGTTATCCAGTGTACTTGTGAAGCGAGTAAGCGGGGTCTGGAATAGAGTGCGTGCACGCGAATACAAAATATACGCTTATCAGAGTGCAAGGGGAATCGTCTGACTTTGAATTTGTCGTCATGGCACCGATATTTTGCCCTGCGAAGTCTTGTGCCAGTGAAACGGGGGACAATAGGTGCAAGTTCCATCGATTCCCGTCCGATCCGGCGCTGCGACAAGCGTGAGTCGACTTCGTGCGCCGCGGCCGAGGCGGAGACTGGACGCCAACCAAGCGGAGTTTACTCTGTTCGCTCCACTTCACTCCGGACGCGTACACGCGCAGCATGCAGTTGCTGACCGGCTTCGGATTGTCGACGAAGAATCTGCGACGAAGAATCCCAACGTTGTGCCCCACTGCCGCAACCGCGCATCACGATGCCTTTCAAGGATATAGAAAAAGAGTTTGCAGCGGCAGCAACTTAAAACGTGCAGGCGATCCCGAGTTGCGTGCTCCAGTGGAGGTTACTCGTGTTATCGAAATCAGTGTTGTTTTCGTGCGTCTTTTTTGCCGACCTATGGTCCTACCTACTCATCTCCAGCATTACTATCAGCCCTACCTGGATTCACGCTTATACTCACGTCTACTCACACGTATTCCAAAGCAGTGTCGTTCACACACCATTTCAATATTTATTGATCAGAGGCAAGAATTACGTAGGGAGGTGCCTGGACCTCTCCCCCCCTCCCCCCCGCCAACTGTTCCAGGGAAGTTTTTGATAAATATATGTTACATTGTGATATATTTCAAGAAAAATCCCCTTACTTGTTGCGAGCACTCATAACTCGTATTCGAAGGTTCTATATCAAAAGGCACCAAGAAAAGCACCGATTACGTGAGATATTGGTGTTGAAGAGCATTGACGGTCGAAAAAGCGAATTCTAGGCTAATGGACTGATGAGTCGACTCACTCGGGCTCATTCAGAATCAGATCGAGCCGTGAGTCCAGGTCAGTAATGTTTTGGTGAGTTTGAGTTTGAGTGAGTCCAGTTGAAAAAAAAGCTTTCGTGAGTGTGAGTCTGGCTCAGGAAAATTTTGGTGAGTCTGAGTTCGAGTGAGCCCTAAGAGCAAAATATATTTCATAGGGGAGTCTGAGTGAGCTCCACAAATTTTGTTGACCTATGCCTTTGCCTCATTACTTTCACACGTGTTATCGAAATCAGTGTTGTTTTCGTGCATAGCTACACCGTGTACTTCAGTTGTTGGACATAATTTTGCTATGGGCAGCGCGACCCGGACTGAGGACAAAAGAAACGTACACACACAGGCGCTGACTGACAACTGGTTTTATTTCTTCACACATGCGGTAAATAAATAAAAAAATTATCACGTGGAGTGTTCATGTCGTGACAGGGCGTCACCTGATTACATCTTTCAAGAATTGCACTTCCTTATCATGCAGAGCAACCGACGTCTGGTTGACGCACGTGCTCTGGTTAACATGCGTGTGGTATGCTTCCACAATCTTGCGAAAGACTTGGTTAGTACTTCTGCACATTATCTGTGTTTCATGAAACATCGGCTCACAATGGCACGTTTTACAATCCGCAGCCAGGTTCGTGCTAGCGGTCTTGACAGCGGTGTGGTGCTCCCTAAGACACGTTAATGCACCGCCCCATCTGCCCAAAGTATTTCTTACCACATGACAGTGTAATGGCATACACTACTACCATTAAACAAGGCACGAACTGCTTTTTGCGCTTTATAGTACATGTATCGTTACACACTGGTTTCGGTTTATTGACGAGAACTCGCCCAACTCGCCGTTCTGATTCAGTTGTTGGGTTGAGACATGGTGAACATGCAATTCTGGTAATGTACGAGCTCATCAGGGAGGACATTGTGCAGCTAAGCATGTCAGACTAATGCTGTCTTTCAGGTACCTGTTTACTTCTTTACCTAGTCCATGAGGTCAAGACGACTACCTTTCAGAAATTTGGAGGACGTATTTACTGCCATGTGTGCAAACTTAGTAGCTTTTTCTGTTTTCGTTATTGTCACGTTACCAACCGTGGCCTTTGACTCATTATTTTCACACATGTTATCGAAATCAGTGTTGTTTTTGTGCATAGCTACACCGTGTACTTCAGTTGTTAGGTTGAGACATGGTGAACATGCAATTCTGGTAATGTAGGAGTTCATCATTGTGTAGCTAAGCCCGGTTGGTTATGTCAGGCTAACACCATCTTTCAGGTTCCTGTTCACTTCTTACGTAGTCCACGAGGTCAAGACTCGGAAATCTGGAGAACGTATTTACTGCCATGTGTGCAGACTTCGCAGCTTTTTCTGT
Organism: Rhipicephalus appendiculatus; assembly: GCA_030522465.1. Taxonomy (NCBI): domain Eukaryota; kingdom Metazoa; phylum Arthropoda; class Arachnida; order Ixodida; family Ixodidae; genus Rhipicephalus; species Rhipicephalus appendiculatus. Next base: position 85,520 of record JALIZH010015306.1, on the reverse strand, counting down.
TTTGTTATTCTTACTTTAGCAACTACAGCCTCTTTCTTGAATTTCATGTGCGTTAGCCTAAGTGTTGACTTCCTTCTGTAGTTCTGGTCATATAGCATCTGTTTTGCACACGACCAGAAGAAAGGTCAGTGACACAGGCTGTTGTGCCTAAAGAAATAAATCAAGTTGAACATGTTTTCTTTTATTGAACTGCATCTCCATGACGTTCGTATACTTAAAGCCGCAGTAGTCTTGTGAAGGGAAATTTTGACGCACTGCAGAGACGACGCAGCTTGGCAGGACCACTCGCTTTCGCTTGCCAAGGCGATGCCAGACCCATCTTACAAAGTTACGATGTCGCCTGAAATATGAATGCAATACGATATAAAAATGCAGTGGCAAGAGTAAAGGTAGACATATACTGCAGCTGAATCAAATGTGTGCACAGAGTCGTATTCCAGAACCATCTACTGACAAGGGGCCCTTTCGAGCACACAAAATTACGAAATAAAACGTCATTGTTATGTAGCATGCAGATTCCTTTTTAGCAAGTACAGATATGCAGAAACATTTCATTTTATTTATCGTTTACTCAATCAACCCAATGGGCCAAAGGCACTACCGAGAACAATGAAGTACATAAGTCAATCACAAAGAACGTGAAAGGCGAGATCAAGTAATCTGATTTGTGAGGAACTATCTAACAATGTCAGCAGCAGCTATTCTAAGCTTGCAGATTTTATTTCACACGTTGTGATTTTGAGTTCGTGCATAATTTGCGCTGCCTGACGACCGGAGGTGTCCAACGCCATTGATACATGTATTTTTTCATTTCCATTTATTTACTTGGACACGCGATATGGAATATGGACATAGCAATATTAGCAAGTAACATGCGCCTATGCACGTTTTGAGTGCGTAGATGACGCGTCGTACTTGCGACCACCACACTTTTGCAGGAAGTATACCGAAGGCATGCACTTTGCATGCCAGGGTGCGATTCGGCCTACTTCAGCTTCAACAGCAACAGCTAACTTAGATCAACCGCAGCAGTAATACCTGTGGATTTCCGGTGCCTCAATGGCGCCTTGTCGATCTTTCATCAAGGGTAGTACGCTATCTCGAGGGCGTGAATGTCTAAGCACCCACGCTGAAACATCGGGTGCGGGGTGACACAGGCTGCCTCATCCGGCACTAGAGCGCGACCTTGTCGATTTCCCGACAGCACACCGACTACGTCTGTGTCCATCGGGTGGCAACTCCCACAGAGGCACCTACGCAGATTACGTTATCCGATATAATGTTCAGGCGTTACGACCAGCAAGACGTTGTCATAATGAGGGAAACTTTCACACGCCTAAAAACACCGCAAGAAGAACGAAGCACAGGGAAAGAGCGTCTCTTTCCCTGTGCTTCGTTCTTCTTGTGCGGTGTCTCTTTCCCTGTGCTTCGTTCTTCTTGCGGTGTTTTTAGGCGTCTGAAAGTTTCCCTTATTATGATGAACCAACTATTCCAGCAACAAGTACTTCTGAAGGTTGTCATACTGCGTGCGCAGTGCGGCTGCATAGGAAAGCGGCAGCACAAAGCATACATGCGGTGTCAAATCTGCGCCGAGTATCGATAAATGCAAGCAAGTAATAGCATTACGAAATCCACACGAACTCTATTGACTTCCGTAGAACATCCGGAAGATGCCCGCGCAAGATCAAGCAATAAACAGTGAATTCTTACCATTCGACATTCCCGATGCGCGAGCCGTCTGCATGGCGCTATCGCTCTCAGACGACTCGTCTTCTGACGTACTTGCAAGCGGGTCGAATGCGAAATGATTCGCGGGGTCGGCAAGCTCGGCATCTTCCTCTCTGCCGAAGTCGTTGCTGTCGTCGTAGTCTGTTGACAAATATTCGTCCATCGTTGACGGCGCGACAGTTGCCACATGTGTGGCGCGCAGCAGACGATGGAGCTACGCGCGCACGAGGATACGTCAGGAAAGCGTGCGCATTCACATACTACCGCCTGGTGGCGCTACCCGTCCCATTGCCGTGACGTCAGGGTACAGAAGGACCCGAAACTAGCTTTTAAAAACATGCTGTAATTAATTTTTCAGGGCGCACTCACGCTTGCCGGTGCATTTTCTAGGCTCTTGGGGACCTGGTCAATTATTCGACGCAATAAAACGATAAGTGAAAAATTTCGTGTCAGTACTCCTTTAACCTGGGCCTTGTGGTGTTCTTCAAAGTGCATCGGAACGCAAATACGGGTGTGCTTATATTTTATCAGTCATTCTCGTTGTTCGCTGCTTAGGCGCCGTTTTGTCAAGCACATGCCCTACGTTCAGTCTTCGGGCGGTGGGCGTTCGACCGCTGGATCTCCGAACGGTCCGTTTTAGAAACCCTGTGTACCATCCAAAAGATGAAGTTTACTTTTACGGCAAATCTTTTAAGTGCTAAGATCAAGGAGTACATACAGGTAGTATTTCGGGTGTTGACAACTCCGACGCAAGCGCCGTGTTGTTCCGGGTCGTGTAGACGCGCGCAATGGCAGACGCCTTGAATATAATGTCCGAGTTCCTTTTATTTCCGCAGTTTCCACGCGCCTGTCAGTCATCGTATTTGCCCGTCATCCTAAGAAAAGGCGGCGTCTGCGTCAGCAATTGCGGCCCAATATGGCGCTCACCTGGACAAATGGTGTCACGTCCCTGTTCCCGGGGGAGGCGGCACTGGCTTTGCGGCATCCTCATTCAGACTAAAACCCCTGAGTAAACCAAAAGACACGCCATCTCTTCTCTCACATTCTGCTAGGTCGGCGTTCGCTCTCTCTTCTTTTCACCGTGGCTTGCGATTCCGCTATTCCCTAGGAAATCTCACGAGGGACAAACCGGACTCTGCGTGAACGATCGTGCAAGGGAGCATGACCTGCCATTTAGGAACAAGGGGAACGACCTGCATGGTTATGGTGCTCGACTGCTGACCCGCAGGTCGCGGAATCGAATCCCGGCCGCGGTGGCCGCATTTTCAATGGAAACGAAAATGCTTGGGGCCCGTGTACTTACATTTAGGTGCACGTTAAAGAAACCCAGGTGGTCCAAATTTCCGGAGACCTCCACTACGGAGTCTCTCATGACCATATCGTAATTTTGGGGCGTTAAACACTGACAGTTATTATTGTTATTATTATTATGAATAAGAGGAACGCACATTTGCCAGCGCTTTGTGAAGCTTGCATGCGAGCACCGATCGTCCGAAACATTAAGATATTGGGCGTTAAGATACCACAGCACACGATTTTATGGGGGCTTTGGGGAGGTGTGGGGGGGGGGGAAGCTCCTTAAGGTCGAGGCTTGTACATCACTCTCCCGGTGTAGCCCGGTGTAGCCACGCTAGTGCGTTGACGATAACGCTGCCATCAGGGCACAGCACATGAAGGTAACCATTATACGGCATGACGATGACGATGACGCTGATGGCGATGAAGAATAAGCCCTTTCCAGACCACACATTCTTTTCAGCACCTCAGTCACCATTGAAACAGTAAAATTTGTCAAACACGAGAACTTGAAGTCGCAATCACTAGACTACGTTGTCAGACTCCTTATCTAAATTTTTATTTACACAGAGCTGGTCTGGCAGCTTTCCCTAACTGTTCTTTCTGCGGAGTACATGAGACAACACAACATTATCTCATCTCCTGTAATAGGTACTCTGTATTGCGCAAAAGTACTTTAGGTGCTCTGTTCCGACTCCTTAGAATAGATTTGAAAGTACCAAATGTTCTTTCTTTCGGGGCTTAGTCCCTGGGCCACAGTGACGGGAAGGTTGCCGATGCCTTGGAGAAGTTTATTAAAGAATCGAAAAGGTTTAGATCGTAGAATAAATTTATCCGCCTTTTTTTTCTAAACTCCTTGTTTTTCATCAAACTGCTCGCATCAACATTTATTTCAGTATTTTTATTCATCTATTATAAATATTTGCAATTTTTGATTAATTATTTCTCTTTTCATCTTTAAATAGATACCTAACCTAATATTTAAGAATTTCTTTCTGAACTACCCGGTTCTTGGCCAATCCCCCAGCGTGGGTGTGTGCCACGGTCCAAAGGATCTACTCTACTCTACTTTCTGCCATGGGATGAAAACGATCGTGAACGCGCTCCCGCCCGCGAAAGGGAAAACGGCAACGCCGACAACAAGCTGCTACCCCGGGGTTCAGGACGCGGGAAGAGGCGGCTAAACGGCAAAAAACACATTGTATGTGTTTTTGTACACACTGTACACACGCGTTGTCACTCACATGCGCGAGTGGGCAATGTCACGGTTGATTTACGGTAAGAACGATCCCCAGTGCTTCGCCAACTCGTCATGATTCGCTTCGTGGAAATGCGAATTTTTTTTATATATCTTTGAGGGGCAATGCTTAGGTAAGCGACACGTCCATTTGTTTATTTGATGGCGAGTTGAAATTTTTGCGTGCCTTGTTATAATATGTTTGTTCGTGACCATGTTGCTTGCTCACGTCTCTTTATGCGTATATATTGAACAGTGACGAAAAGTAAATGTCAGTCGAAAGTTTGCGCTCATTGGTGCTTGTTTAACTGTGTCTCTGTTTATCATTTTGCTTATACCACGTTTTCTAGAAGTATGAACCAACTAGCATAGCTATAGTGCACTGGAAGTACACTCTAGCCAGAGTTATTCAATGCTTCTTATGGTCACGAAACTGCCACCACAGTTTCACATGGAGCCAGCGGCCGCCGCCAGAGGCGCAGCAGTGCTTGAGAGGCGATGCGAACGCTGCTATCGCTGGGGTTGTGTGTGGAACAGTTTGAGTGTTCTAGCTTTCTAAGCTTCCGCGACGATCGCTTTGCTTTCACGCATTCACTTTTCGCACTCAGCATACCCAAATACCTGCCTAAACACGTCTGCTGTTTGAAAATGAGCACCTGGGAGGAGAAAAAAGCTGCTCAAAACATGCAGCTCGCGGCGGTGTCAGCCGAAAAAATACAAAAATTCGGGGTTTACAAACAAATACAATGATACGATTATTACGTACGTCGTAGCGGGGGGACTTCCGAATGATTTTTGCCGCCTAGGGTCCTTTTGCATGTACCTAATTCTCAGCGCACTGGTCTTGTTGCATTTCGCCCCCCATCGAAATGCGGCCGCCGTGGCCTGGCAAGCTCCTTACGTCTCAACACTACGACACTACGATAGCTACAGCTTTTTATTACTCCCGTGAGGTTAAACACCGTGCATTCGCATCAAAGTCCCAGCGGTGCCACTTGAAAACAGAGGCAAAAAATTGGGGGGACCCTTAAGCTTCGCCTTTAAGAGTTGAACGCGATAGCGATATCCCGTCCCTAGTGCGTACTTCAATCCCTTAGTGCATACTATGTAATGGGTAGTATGCTTTAAGGTATGAGGCCAAGTGTCGGAATTTTTTTTTAAAAAAGCGATAATCACTAAATATTATTAGCCTGCAATATAAAACACATGTTTTTAGGCACATGTGAGCATTTTAAAGCAAGTACTATTTTTCGTTAATTTTTCATAATTAAAAATGTCATTAAAAGTGGGCCTTACGCGAACACTCCTAACTCAAATTCCGTTCAATAAAAAAGATTTATTTTTTGCAGGGACATGACAAAAGCTCTGGCCTGTGCAATGAACCAAAACAAATTAGATCTGATAAATATTAAAAACATAGTAATAAAATAACCCAAAAAGTATGCACTTGCACTAGGGGCACCTTCGTATAACAGGCAGCCATATTAAACCTTATAGCACGATTTTGCTTATTCAGGTTCATTGCACGCCTATTAAGTTGATAAGGAAGTGTGCCAAGTTTTAATCAAAAATGTTTATTAGCAAAACAGTCATGACTGTTCGCGTACGGAAAAATACCAGAAATACAAGTTCTAAGAAAATCAACAAAAAAGATTTGAAACAGGTGCAGTGCTTACACAAGGTGATCAAGAGCGCTAAAATTCTCAATAATCGTAGCCAGTTCCATCGTGGACCTTACTATTGTGAGCCTTTGCTCGAGTGGCAACTCTTAATTTTTTTTTCTAGCTTGCAATGCAGCATCAGTGCCATGACGGGACGCTTTCGCGCTGCGGTGCTAATCATTTGTGAAGCAAGCTTTTGAAGCATGGAGGCCTGGATCGATCCGAATTTGCTCAAAACATAAAATGTGCTCTTTTTTCCACTATTTAAATGACACACAGCGTCAAACAAAGCAAATTTGATGGTTTACACGCTCACGTACGTGTCCTTGAGTGTGATCAACACATGTACCACGTTACGCGTACCCGTGGTAAAAAGTTTATGACTTTTATGAACCAAAATGATGTGTTGACAAAGCTTTTAGAGCATTATTACATGTTCGCACTTGATATGATTGCTAGATAACCAACAAAATACTACATATCTAGTTAATCTTGTGATTCACGCAAAAACGGCACTTTCAGTTTCGGTTTCGTATGTGATGGGTGGTCTCACATTTTTGCTTGTATCTTTTGAAAAAATTCGGCGTAGACAGAAACTTTTTGCAGCAAAATGACGGGCAATAAATTGCGCGTTTACCATGATTCGAAAACCATAAACTGACATTTTGAAAAAAAAAAGCCGCTTTTTTCACTTGGCCTTAAACTAGGAGCAATTATGCGCGGAAAATGTGGGAAATGTTTTCGAACTTGCTATGCACCCACTACGTGGTGTTAAGGGAATACGCGCAGTAAGGTGTGTGCCGTTTGTAATGGGTGGCTGGCTTTAAACTATGAAATCGTTATGATAGTCACATATTCTGACGCCCGATGGCAATGTGCGCTTGTACCACGCAATATTCCTGGGATATTACATGTTATATTGCGACGCCTAAGGACGCTTGCGTTTGCGAAGCATGGAAGTTATTTTCACTGCATTTCCAAGCAGAGGAAGTTATTTTCACAGTATTTCCAAAGGTTAAGCACCAAAGGTATCTTTGTATCCTCAATTAATTGCCGCCTCTGTGAAGTTCCAGAAACAATAGAACATTGTTTCATTAGTTGTAAGGACGCCATCCTCTTTTGGGACGTCCTGCAGAGGGCTTTTAAAAAGCAACTTGATTTAAATTCTCACACCATACGTTATCTGGTACCACCCAAACCCAATGCTAAACCCAATGCTATGCCAGTTGACATGCTCTTGTTAATGGGAATGCACAGTTTATGGAAAACTCGCATGTTAGACAGGCATGCGGAATCAATGGTGTCTTCGCGGTCACATTTCGTGCAAATGACTGTACAGCTAAAAGGACTTCTATGAAGAACTACAGTTTTGGCCGGACTGGTATCCACAGTTCATAAAATGCACTGCTCAAATACGCTTTTAGAACAAAGTGTTGCGTGAAATTTGTTTTGTAATGCCTATTGTACATTTGTGGAGGCAGCCTTAAGTTTTTGGACGCTATGTGTATACATGAACCTCATTTGTAATAAATACCATGTAAGAGAGAGAGAAATAAAAGAGGCATGGCTGTGTGGTAGAACACCTGTTTGCCACGCAGACGACCCGGGTTCGATCCTCACTCGCACCCGAAAATTTTTATTATTTATTTTATTTGCATCTTTCTCGATTTTTCGGTCACGGACAAGATGATTTTTCGCTCACAACCAACGACGCCGACGCCAACACCGACGCCAACACCGACGCCGACGCCGACGCCGGAATTTCTGCGAAACGAGCTCTTTAACGCTGTCGCGTTAAAATGCGAGCTGTTACACGCCCATTTGCCCGCCACAGTTTCTCAATTTGTTAAACTGTGAGCAGTATCTAATTCTTCCTGGCTGCATCTTGACAGGTCAAAACAATCGAGAGTAGGTATTTTGTTTCCTTTAATCAAAGCTGTTTAGAAGAGGCTAGATATTCTAATCTCACCGATGCTGATATTTCATCATGGTCGGAAATTTGAGAAAAAAAAAAGCTTTATAATTCAATAAAAAAAAAGAAATACAGGTTGCTTGTGCAAATACAAAATAGAAGCACGACCATATATTAATTTTCGACGACGGCCGAAGTTGCCGAACAGGTCGCAATAGCCTTGGCCCTGCTAGACGACGGGAGAACAGCAATATACAGGGACTCGAGATCGGCAGTCCCAGCATTCGCTAAGGGCACCGTCTCGGAATCAGCCTTGCGGATTGTACGAGATAAGGAAGTTAAGCAACACACAATCGTCTGGTTCCCCGCTCACATGGGACAGATCGAGGGTGCTCCGTCCAACCTCAACGAGTCGGCCCTACAGAGCTGCGCGAGGGTTCGTCGACCGCGTAGCTATCGAATGGAGCGGCGATGAAGTTCTGGACAACAAAGACCCTCCACAGTCCGGATTTGAAAAATCAACTATGAGCAGTCCAACGGGCCCACGACGTGGCGGAGAGGCAAGGCCTATCTGTCCCGCCGTGGGAGCGGCCCGCTACGTGCTAGTTCACGCCCCGACGGACATAAATAAAGTTTTTCCATACCATACACAAACCACATACACGGAGCACCAAAGCATCAGGTCACGAATAAGTTCTTTAAGCAACATTAATAATGAACACCCACACATGGAATATAGATTGTGGTGCCTGATTGCCTTTAACTGTTTTTTACCACCACCTACTGGACATGAAGTGCACCCCTTAGCTCGCATCTGTTTGTTTGTGACTCACGTAGTCGTTTGCATGGTGCTCGCATTGTCGATGAGCGGGACCGAGGTTTGCGCTTCTTGAGATTCGAAGGAAACCCTTCAAAAATCCTTGAAACGGCGTCAGCCTTCAGCGTTGGCTTGTGTGCGTTTCAGGGACACGGGTTCACCGCGGATGTTAAAATCATACGCAGTGACAATGTCCGAGGCGTCGAAATGTAGACTTCAACTCATAGTTTAAATCGCCACTTTCCTGCGGCGGTATGGCCCGCTTCCATTTCTCGTGCTGCTGCTTTTCTAATGGTAAAGAGAACAACGAGGTAAAGAGAACAACGACATCCTTTTGGTTCCCTTGTAGCCGAACGGCATCCCGGCACGCAACACGTGTTAAGGCTTCCTCGTCATGAGATAACATTTCTGATAACTTAAAAACATCATATCCAGCAGGTTGTCTCGCACTGAGCGAGCATTTTAATGCTCGGACGGCACGGACGATCCCCTCTGTGGCGCCCCGGCGCCGCGTTTCGGCATTTTCGAGCAGAGTATGAAGCTCGCCCATAGCGTGACGGCGAAGTTCGTGACCATTAGAAGTATTGAATGACTCTACTCTAGCCTAGCTACAAGTTTTATTGCACCAACGATAAAGCTACAGTCTTCGATGCCACGTGTATAAATGCCGACGCGCTTTGCTGATTAGATCGCCGAAGAGGATGCTCAAGGCTATCATTGTACCAAGTGTGTCACTTTTCTTCTTCCTGGGTGCAAGCCATTCGTTCATCTAACGCACAGTGGAGTTTTTCACTGTGCGTTAACGGTACAGTGGAGTTTTTCAGTGTGACTGCAGCGTCAGAACGCGCAGCATAGCGGATAAAAAAAAACGCAATATTGAGCCGGGCCCGGACAAGATGAGAACGTGGTGCGCGCGCCTGTCCCCGGCATGAGAAATCAAACTGTTGCCAGGGTGAATGGGGGGACGCATGTAAGCGTCTCATTTTCTACTGGTGGCCAATGCTGGTGACCCTGGGACGTGCACTGAGAGGTTACGTACTTCCTTCTAGTCAGTGGACGGTGCCTGAATTTCCCTGAGCTGCTTGTCAACGAAGAAGAAAAGAACTAGGAGGGAGCGTCACGTGACAATCTTGAAGCCCCCCCTCCGAAACACAAACACACACACGTACACACACACACACACACACACACACGCACACACACACACACACACACACACACACACACACACACACACACACACACACACACACACACACACACACACACACACACACTCAAAATGGAACAGGAGCATGCTGGGAATGGTGACCAGGCCTAGAGTGTATTAGAAGCGCTTCTTATTCTAGTACACTTAAACAGAGCATGAAGCAGCACGAGGGGGGGGGAGCGGGGTCGGAGGAGGTTGGCTTGTGACGCTAGGCGCAATCGCACTTTTTTTTCTCATGAGCCAAGCAAAAAAGAAAAATTAAAGAGGAGCATCATGGGAATTGTGACATGAGCCGGAGGAGAAATAGAACATATTAAAACTTTTCAGTGCGAACGGGACGGAGCACAAAGGAGAGGACACTACAGAACACAAGCGCTGTCTAACAACTGAAGTTTTATTGAAAGAAAATCAACCACCTTGAAAACCAACAACGCATGCGCGAAACTTAACTGTTATGGAAGAACTCATTGAGCTTACGTAACTCTCAATCTAAAAGGGAAACGGACGGCTCAGATATGCAATCATCTCCCGCATCTTTTATGAAGTACGCTTCCGCGAGTTCCCGTGCCCTCCTATCACTATGTTTGCGCAGGATGACAGTGTTGTCAAAGAACGGTTTGCAGCCACACGCCCTACAATGCGTCGAAAGGTGTGACGTCGGCGTTCCCTTCAAGGTGCTATTGTGCTGGCGGAGTCTTTCATTAATGCATTTCCCGGACTGGCCTATATATACCCTGCCGCAGGAGAGGGGTATCCTATAGACCACACCAACAGAGCAGGAAACGGGGGGGTTTGCGATGTTTCATCGTGCAACCTGCACGCGAAGTTCCTCTAGCCTTGTTCTCAATCGCAGCACAAGCTTTTCCAACTTTTTGGTTTGAAGAGAAGAGAACATCGACGTCGAAACTTTTTGCTATCTTCTTAAAACGATGGGACAGCCGGTGCACGTAAGGCATGACGGCATATCTCCTGGGCTTATCGCCTGGGTCTTCGGTTACGACATGGCGGGATTTGCACTTCTTGATTAACCTTTCCGAGGCTGACCCTAGAACATGCGCGGGGAACCCCGCGTTATGTAGCCGGTCAACTTGTTGCCGAAAGCTATCCTGACATTTGTGTGTGCAGGACTTTTTTCAGGGCTGAATGCAACGAATTCATTGCGATTGCATTCTTAATAATCTTAGAATGACCTGAAGTGTAAGAAAGCAGAGATTTCTTGGAAAGCGGTAACACCAACAAACATGATCACTTTGCAAAAACAAGCGGAGGTCCAAAAACTGCAAACACTTGTTACTCGGTAATTCGCAGGTGAAATTCAGTCCAAACGCCTTTTCCTTAAATAACTTCATAAGGTTAACATGTTGGAAAGGGGCACACCCTTTCCGGAAAAGAATAAGGTAATCATCGACGTAGCGAAAGATTTTGACTACCAGATCACGCGCTTCACAGTCTACAAGTCGGTCAACAGTACTTAAAAAAATATCGCTCAAAACAGGTGCCACCTTAGAGCCGATGCATACACCAGACTTCTGTATGAACAGCTTCGCTTCCCACGTTACAAAGGTGGACTTTAAATACAAGCTCAATAGCTCCAGAAACGCCTCAACAGAAACTAGGCTACTGTTCACAAAGGCCAGTTCATCGTTATCCCCGGTGATGCAAGATTTCACAGATTTCATCAACTGGTCGTGCGGGAGAGAATAAAACAAATCTTCCGCATCGAGACTGAACGCTTCGCAATGACCAGGATTACTGTTCGCTAGAAACTCCACAACAGCACAGGAATTAGACACTCGAAAAGGGTCCACGACAAGTAGGGCAGAAAGGTGCTTCAGCAGGTAGCCGGATACTTCGTGTTGCCAAGTGTAACGTTCGGAAACAATGCAGCGAAACGGGACATCAGGCTTGTGTGTTTTTGCGGCAAAGAAAACCTGAAGAGTGTCCAGGCGTGCCTTTTCAACCGCTGAGGCGATGCGCTGAAGGCCAAACTCACCTTTCGACGCATTGTAGGGCGTGTGGCTGCAAACCGTTCTTTGACAACACTGTCATCCTGCGCAAACATAGTGATAGGAGGGCACGGGAACTCGCGGAAGCGTACTTCATAAAAGATGCGGGAGATGATTGCATATCTGAGCCGTTCGTTTCCCTTTTAGATTGTGAGCTACGTAAGCTCAATGAGTTCTTCCATAACAGTTAAGTTTCGCGCATGCGTTGTTGGTTTTCAAGGTGGTTGATTTTCTTTCAATAAAACTTCAGTTGTTAGACAGCGCTTGTGTTCTGTAGTGTCCTCTCCTTTGTGCTCCGTCCCGTTCGCGCTGAAAAGTTTTCAATATGAATCAGTTCCAACTTGCCCACCTATCTACTTTACTGCAGAAATAGAACATGTGATTACATGTTCCAGTTCACTACAACTGGGAGATAGTGGCTTCAGTGGAAGTTGGTTTGTGGACGCTTGGTGCGCTCCCTGCTAGGCTACAGTGCAGCAGAATTATATTAAGATGCACTTTTGGGTAGTTGGCTCATATTCGCGGTATAACAGTGCCAGCGAAAACAATAAACCAGACGAAGAGGAAGACACGTGCACAAGAATATTATACTGCACTCTAATTTATTTATTTATTTATTTATTTATTTATTTATTTATTTATTTATTTATTTATTTATTTATTTATTTATAGTATCCTCAGGGTATAAGTACATTACAGAGGGGGTGGGGTGTACACAGTAAACAAAAAAGCATGAACAATAACAGCAAGAAGGTAAAAGTAAAAGTGGAAGCATTATACAAAATAAACACAAAAATTTGATAAAGTACAAGGCGTTGAAGAAACAAACAAAGATGTAGTGCTACAGTACGCTGGATAAGACATTTTTAGGCGACGCTAGCATGCCTCGCCTGGTTGTGACACTTTGTTCCCCACTTACGCTTGCCCCGTGAGAAATCATGCCTGGGTTGGAGGGAAGACACGACGCGCGTCGCATTTCCCTCTAGCCCGGCCAGGGCTGGACAGTATCGAAGATACATGTATCTTAGATACTGTCTTAGATACTCTTTGAGTATCTTGTATCTGTATCGCGATATGTCTCGCTAGACGAGTATCTGTATTTCTTATACATATAATACCGTATCATGTATCTGAAGGTACAAGATACTGCCATAGCAGCGCCACCGAGCGAAACAATAAACGTTGGCTTAACTCCGCTTCTGAACCTCATACTGTTGCCACTAAGGTACCTGAATACAGCGAGATTCTTTTATCTTTCCGCCAGAGTCCTGTAGCGAGGGCAGGCGTTGAGGTGTGCGCGTCGCTATTGGTGGAGCAGAGTCACGTGGTGGCGCTCGTGCCATATATATATATATATATATATATATATATATATATATATATATATATATATATATATATATATATATATATATAACAAGTGTACGAATGCATGCGCGCATCCAGGAAACATTTCATTTTCTCAGTATTTTCTTTCTTATAGTTGTGTTGGTGCCGTGATACTTGCTCATAGCCACTGTACTGTTCTGCATACTCCGATGCTTGCGGCTTGTTTCGTGAAAATTCTGATGCCTCTGTATTGTCGTTATCAAACTATCTCTCGCGTGGCGCTTAGTTACGAAGTCTGGAGACTACGAGAATGGGGTTGCTTTGTGTCTTACGGCTTTCACACATCTGCGATTTGAAAGATATCGCTGCTGCACTTATATAGGATAGGATTGATTAATACGCAAATGAGACGCTAGCAACTATCGCCCAACCCGTGCCGATGGTAGATGAAATAGAACAAACATTTATCTAACAGAAGATATCTTGGCGCATTATATTGCTACGTGCATAATGCCAGCCCCCTGAACCATGCGCGTGTGCGCCCCACTACAAACCCATCTGCTTTCGCTGCCACCGGGTTGGTCATGTCTCCCGCCGCCACTGTCGCACCACTTGGACGCCCCCGTACTGGAGTCAGTTTTCGTCGCCTACTCGCCCGTATGCTGAGCCTCGCCGGTATTCGCCCAGCCGTACGTACCCTCCTTCTGACGCACCTAACAGCCGCCCTACTGCTCGTTCACCGTCGCCTCAACGCCGTCGTTCCCCGTCGCCTCAACCACGCCGCTATTCCTCGCCGCCCAACTACACCTCGTCCCGGACGGAAAACTAGGGCGTGCAGCTCCTGGAGGTAGTGCTGCATCGTTCTCGTCTGACCCAAATCCTCCGTTGACGCTCCCTACGAACACGAACTTAATTGATGTGCATGTGGACGGTATTTCTTTCACGGCATTGGTCGATACTGGCGCTCAGGTGTCCATAATCAGCGCTCATCTCTGTCGCCGACTCAAAAAAGTGCTCACACCTGCTACAACGAAAGCCGCACGCGTCGCCGATGGCGGAACTGTTGCCGTCACTGGAATGTGTGCTGCTCGAATAACCCATTGCCGGCCGCCACATTCCCGTCCTCTTTACGGTGCTCATCAATTGCCCTCACGACCTCATCTTGGGGATGGACTTCCTATCGACGCATTCCGCCCTAATCGACTGCTCCGCTGGTACCCTCTGCTTGGATCTTCCTCTTCAGTCTGATGCTCGGCCAGAGCTTCAGAACTGCCTCTGCACCACAGACTTCATCCGCATGCCGCCTAAAGCCTTCACATTCGTCGAATCGGCAGCAACTTCACCCGTGCTTGACGGTGACTACGTCGTCACGCCTATTCCTGATGTCCTTCTGGCACGCGACATCACTGTGCCACACTGCGTCGTAACCGTAGCCGCTAACCGAATATATCTCCCCGTTATAAATTTCGGCTTCGCGAGGCAAGTACTACCTCAAGGCATCGCGGTTGCCAGGCTGCGATCCTTATCAGACGACCACGTGACCATTTTCGCAACAGAGGTGTGCTCAGATCTTCCTTGTCACCGACCGGATACCACATGCCTCGACATAGCATTACGCCTCATGATCGCTCCGGACCTGAAGCCTGAGCAATCTGCCGCCCTAAGCCACCTTTTGGCTTCCTACCGCGACATCTTCGACGCCGAAAATCGACCACTCGGCCAGACTTCCCTGGTGAAGCACCGCATCAACACAGGTGATGCTGATCCCATTCACCGCCGACCGTATCGGGTATCTGCGTCAGAGCGCAAGGTTATTCAAGAAGTGAACAAGATGCTAGCCAAAGGCATTATTGAGCCATCATCAAGCCCTTGGGCGTCGCCCGTCATGCTTGTTAAAAAGAAAGATAACGCGTGGCGTTTCTGCGTTGATTACCGTCATCTAAACCGCATTACGAAAAAGGACGTTTATCCTTTGCCTCGAAGTGATGACGCTCTTGATTGTTTACACGGTGCACGATACTTTTCATCAATAGACCTTTGCTCCGGCTATTGGCAGATTGCTGTGGACGAGAAAGACCAAGAAAAGACTGCGTTCGTCACTCCGGATGGCCTGTACCAATTCAAGGTTATGCCATTCGGTCTCTGCAACGCCCCAGCCACGTTCGAGCGCATGATGGACTCTTTGCTACAAGAATTCAAGTGGTCAACAAGCCTGTGTTACCTAGACAACGTCCTCGTATTTTCGCCTACATTTGAGAGCCACCTTGAGGGTCTGTCGGCTATTGTCGACGTCTTCCGCACCGCTGGCCTCCAATTGAACTCGTCCAAATGCCACTTCGGCCGCCGACAGGTTACAGTGTTGGGCCACCTCGTCGATGCTTCAGGTGTGCGGCCAGACCCGGAGAAAATACGTGCAGTCACGAGCTTTCCTGTACCCCAGTCAGTCAAAGACGTCCGGAGTTTTCTGGGACTCTGTTCCTACTTCAGACGGTTCGTGCAGGATTTTGCAGCCATCGCTCGACCACTTACTGAGCTTCTGAAGAAAGACGTGCCATTTACGTGGGGTTCCACTCAAGCGGCCGCCTTTTCTCATCTCATCACGATTTTGACGACACCGCCTATATTAGCTCACTTCGACCCATCCGCTCCGACAGAGGTCCGAACCGATGCCAGTGGCCACGGGATCGGAGCCGTCCTCGCCCAACGCCAGCAGGGACACGACCGCGTTATCGCTTACGCTAGCCGCCTCCTTACACCTGCAGAGCGGAACTATTCAATTACAGAGCGTGAATGCCTTGCTCTTGTCTGGGCTGTCTCCAAGTTCCGCCCATATTTATATGGCACGCACTTCTCTGTAATCACGGACCACCATGCGCTCTGCTGGCTTTCATCACTGAAAGATCCTACTGCCCGGCTTGGTCGCTGGGCTCTGCGACTACAAGAATACAGCTTTGCAGTGATGTACAAGTCTGGACGCGTACATCAGGACGCCGATTGGCTATATCGCTATCCGGTCGGTGGATCGAGCACCATCCCCGACACCGACGTTTGCGTCCTGTCCGTTTCCCAGCTGTCTCACATCGCCGATGAGCAACGCCGTGATGCCTCCTTGCGTCCTATCATCGAACGCCTCGAATCATCATCTTCGGACCGGTCTCATAACTCGTTCGTACTCCAAGCTGGTGCGCTATACCGCCACAATTTTCGCCCGGATGGACCAGCCCTGCTGCTCGTTATACCGAAACACCTCCGCTCGATTGTTCTCCACGAACTTCACGACGTTCCAACTGCCGGTCACCTAGGTGTGTCGCGCACATACGATCGCATCCGTCGACGCTTTTTTTTGGCCAGGGCTTGCGCGCTATACGTTGCAGGGTGTGAAAAGTGTCAGCGCCGCAAAACATCCTCGACGCTTACCGCTGGGTGCCCTCAGCCACTCGACATTCCGTCCGAACCATTTTTCCGCGTTGGCTTAGACTTACTTGGCCCTTTTCCCCTGTCTTCATCTGGCAACAGGTAGATAGCTGTGGCCACAGACTACGCCACGCGCTACGCCATCACACGAGCGATTCCAACAAGCTGCGCCACAGATGTCACCGATTTCCTTCTACACGACGTGATCTTGCAACATGGGGCTCCACGCCAGCTGCTTACGGACCATGGCCGCACTTTTCTATCGAAAGTCATAGCGGACATCCTGCAGTCATGTGCAACGAGGCACAAGTTCACTGCGTCGTACCATCCGCAGACAAATGGCCTCACAGAGCGTCTGAACCGAACAGATGCTTGCGAAGTATGTTTCTTCAGACCACTCGGACTGGGACCTTGCTCTACCGTACGTGACATTAGCTGACAATTCTTCGCGCCATGACACTGCCGGTTACTCCCCATTTTTCCTGTTGTTCGGCCGAGAACCAACATTGCCCCTCGATACCGTCATTCAGCTTCCAGCAGCACCTACCAGCGAATATGCCCTTGACGCCATTACCCGGGCTACTCATGCGCGGGAAACAGCGCGTACTCGCCTTCTGAACTCCCAAAGGAACCAACGACGTTTGTATGATCGGCGACACAGGGACGTGAACTTTTCGCCCGGTTCTTTGGTTCTGCTGTGGTCTCCAACCCGCCGCGTTAGCCTGTCGGAAAAACGGCTCTCTCGGTACACAGGCCCCTATCGAGTGCTTCGTGCAGTGACTCCCGTAACATTTGAAATCGCTCCTGTCACCTCGTCGTCTCCATCCTCCCCGCAAGCCAGCGATATCGTACACGTCGCACGCTTGAAGCCATACAACTCCCCCAGTGATGTTGACGTCTAGACGCGCTGAGACGGCGCATCTGCCGCGGGGGTTATGCTACGTGCATAATGCCAGCCCCCTGAACCATGCGCGTGTGCGCCCGACGAAGAGAACGAAGATCTCTGGCTGCTCGCTCTCTGAGCTGAACCGGTCAGCTGTGCGACCGCTGTTGTAAATATTGTCACGTGGGTGTGACGTCGACGAAGGCAGCAGGCGACGTGTCCAAGATGAAACTGTTTATTAGGCCGAACTTGTGGCCGGTATAGAGAAAGTAAGATTACAGCAATACACGCTGGCACTGATAGCGGCGAACAGAGCGTCGGCCGGCGATCAACTGCACATCGTTGGAGCGCGCCGGCTTTTATGCATCACGCGTCGAACATTCTAGCCTTATCACTGGTCATCGCGCAAGCTCAGGAATAATCTCGAGTGGTCGCGTCTTGCGCGCAATCTTAACAAAACGATCTACAATAATCGCGAAGGTTCTAGAACAATAAGGCGCGGTTTGAGCTGAGCTTTGCTGACGGTCTTTGTGGGCGAAAACCGAATACAACAAAAGTGAAAATAAGAATAGCGCGTGGCAATGCCCCCCTCTGAAAAGGCATCGTCCCGATGCTTAAAACAGAACACGGGGGAAAATGCATGCAACAATAAATCACAACAATAAAGAAAGAAAGTGCAATAAGTGCAGTCCTCTGGTTTGCTAACGCGCGTAATACGGCTTGAGGCGCACGACATGGACGACTTCAGGTCGCGCACGGCGCCGTTGAGAGTTCGTTATGCCGTCCGGGACGACCTCGTAGTCCAGAGCACCGAGACGTCGAAGCACCTTGTACGGCCCGAAGTATCGCCGAAGGAGTTTTTCACTAAGTCCACGTCGGCGTATCGGTGTCCACACCCAAACGCGGTCGCCGGCCTGGTATTCCACGAAGCGTCGTCGAAGATTGTAACGGCGGCTGTCGGTCGTCTGCTGATTCTTGATCCGCAGGCGGGCGAGCTGTCGTGCTTCTTCGGCGCGCTGTAGGTAGGAGGTCACGTCGATGTTTTCCTCGTCGGTGACGTTCGGTAACATGGCGTCGAGCGTCGTTGCCGGGCTCCGTCCGTAGACCAACTTGTATGGCGTCATCTGCGTCGTTTCTTGCACGGCCGTGTTGTATGCGAAGGTCACGTACGGAAGGATGGCGTCCCACGTCTTGTGTTCGACGTCGACGTACATGGCCAGCATGTCGGCGATGGTCTTATTTAGACGCTCGGTCAGGCCGTTGGTCTGTGGGTGGTAGGCGGTGGTCCGGCGGTGACTTGTTTGGCTGTACCTCAGGATCGCCTCAGTTAGGTCCGCGGTAAAAGCCGTACCTCTGTCGGTAATGAGGACCTCTGGGGCGCCATGACGCAGTACGATGTTCTCGACGAAGAACTTTGCTACCTCGGCGGCACTGCCCTTGGGCAGGGCCCTTGTCTCGGCGTAGCGGGTGAGGTAGTCAGTAGCTACGACGATCCACTTGTTTCCGGAATTCGACGTCGGGAACGGCCCCAGTAAGTCCATGCCGATTTGCTGGAACGGCCGGCGAGGTGGCTCGATGGGTTGCAGAAGTCCGGCCGGCCTAGTCGGTGGTGTCTTCCGTCGCTGACAATCTCGGCAAGTCCTCACGTAGTGGGTGACGTCGGCAGTGAGGCGAGGCCAGTAGTAGTTTTCTTGTATCCTTGCCAGCGTACGGGAAAATCCAAGGTGTCCAGCCGTCGGGTCATCATGCAAAGCATGCAGAACTTCTGGTCGTAATGCCGAAGGTACTACGAGGAGGGAGTCGGCCCGAAGTGGCGAGAAGTTTTTCTTTAGGAGAACGCCGTTGCGCATGAAAAACGACTCCAGTCCTCGTCTGAATACCTTTGGAGCCACGGTGGCTTTGCCCTCGAGGTATTCCATAAGGCCCTTGAGTTCCGGATCGGCGCGCTGTCGCTCGGCGAAGTCGTCGGCACTTATGGTTCCCAGGAAGCCGTCATCATTCTGGTCGTCCAGCGGCGGTGGGTCGACGGGGGGCACGAGACAGGCAGTCGGCGTCAAAGTGTTTTCTTCCGGACTTGTAAACGACTGTAATATCGAATTCTTGAAGTCTCAGGCTCCACCGTGCGAGGCGACCAGAAGGGTCCTTCAAGCTAGCTAGCCAACACAAGGCGTGGTGGTCGCTCACAACTTTGAAGGGCCTGCCGTAAAGGTAGGGGCGAAACTTTGATGTAGCCCAGATGATGACAAGGCACTCCTTTTCTGTTGTGGAGCAGTTGGCCTCTGCCTTTGATAGCGACCGGCTAGCATAACTGATAACCCTTTCCAGTCCGTCCGTCCTCTGCACAAGGACGGCGCCGAGTCCTACGCTGCTCGCGTCGGTGTGCACTTCTGTTTCGGCGTGTTCGTCGAAATGCGCAAGTAACGGAGGCGTTTGCAGGCGTCGTTTTAGTTCTTGAAATGCTTCCTCCTGCGGCGTTTCCCACTTGAACTCGACGTCGGTCCTGGTGAGGTTAGTGAGAGGCTCGGCGATGCGGGCGAAGTTTTTAACGAACCGCCTGTAATAGGCACACAAGCCGAGAAATCGACGCGCGGCCTTCTTGTCGGTGGGTGGCGGGAAAGCAGCGATGGCGGTTGTCTTTTGCGGGTCGGGGCGTACTCCGGATTTGCTTATCACGTGGCCCAAGAACAAAAGTTCTTCGTACGTGAAGCGGCACTTCTCTGGCTTGAGAGTGAGTCCGGACGTCTTGATTGCCTGAAGTACAGCTTCAAGGCGCCGCAGGTGTTCATCGAAGTTCGAGGAAAACACAACGACGTCGTCCAAGTACACAAGGCAAGTCTGCCACTTCAAGCCAGCCAGTACAGTATCCATAACGCGTTGGAAGGTCGCGGGGGCCGAGCAAAGACCAAAAGGCATGACCTTAAACTCGAACAGGGCCGTCTGGTGTTATAAAGGCAGTCTTTTCTCGGTCTCTCTCGTCGACTTCGATTTGCCAGTAGCCCGTCTTTAGGTCCATCGACGAAAAGTACTTCGCGTTGTGGAGTCGATCCAGGGCGTCGTCTATCCGTGGGAGGGGGTACACGTCCTTCTTCGTGATCTTGTTCAGGCGACGATAGTCGACGCAGAAACGTAGCGTCCCGTCCTTCTTCTTCACCAACACCACGGGAGACGCCCAGGGACTCTTGGACGGCTGGATTATGTCGTCGCGTAGCATTTCGTCGACTTGCTTCTTTACGGCTTCGCGTTCTCGCGTCGAAATTCGATACGGGCTCTGACGGACTGGTCGGGCACTTTCTTCAGTTATGATACGATGTTTGGCGACTGGGGTCTGTCGAATCCTTGACGACGATGAGAAGCAGTCCTTGAATTGCAGGAGCAGATTTTTGAGCTTGTCTTGCTTCTGCTTTGGGAGGCTGGGGTTGACGTCGAAATCTGTTTCGGGACCTCGGTTCGTGGAAGAATGTTCGGCAGTATCGGAGAGGGCGAAAGCATTGCTGGTGTCCACGAATTTCTCGATGTAGGCGATCGTCGTACCAATGTTGAGGTGCCTATATTCGTGGCTGAAGTTTGTCAGTAGTACCTTTGCTTTGCCGTCACGCAACTCGGCGATGCCTCTTGCGACGCAAATCTGACGGTGCACAAGCAGGTGCTGATCGCCCTCGACGACGCCTTGAAGGTTAGCGGGTATTTCGGTGCCGACGGAAATGACGACGCTGGAAAGAGGCGGAACGGTGACCTGCTCTTCTATTACATTCAAGGCATGATTCTCCGGCGACGCTTTTTCTGAAGTCAGTGTTATCGACTCAGACCTCAGGTCGATGACGGCGCCGTGTTGACTTAGGAAGTCCATCCCCAGTATCACATCCCTGGAGCAGTGCTGCAGAATTAGAAAGCTGGCGGGATAAGTCCGGTTATTGATGGTGACTCTTGCGGTGCAGACACCGGCCGGCGTTATTAGATGACCCCCAGCGGTCCTGATTTCAGGGCCTTGCCAAGCAGTCTTTACTTTCTTCAACTTCGTCGCGAACGGTCCCACTGATGACAGAATAGTCCGCTCCGGTGTCGACGAGAGCTGTCACGCTATGGCCGTCGATAAGGACGTCGAGGTCGCTAGTTCGTCGTCTCGCGTTGCAGTTAGGTCGTGGCGTCGGGTCACGGCTGCGTCGATTTATTGCGCTGCTTCCACGTTGCGTCGTCACATTTTCGTCGGGCCGCGATGTTTCGTCGGCAGGGCTATGTTCGGCACGCGGCGTGTTCTTCAGGTTTCGTCGAAGCGTCGTCGTCGGCGGCGGAGGATCTTCGGCATTTCGTCGTGCAGCAACCGCACCTCCATCGGTTGCTG
Source organism: Rhipicephalus appendiculatus (assembly GCA_030522465.1). Classification (NCBI taxonomy): domain Eukaryota; kingdom Metazoa; phylum Arthropoda; class Arachnida; order Ixodida; family Ixodidae; genus Rhipicephalus; species Rhipicephalus appendiculatus. Next base: position 63,688 of record JALIZH010015306.1, on the reverse strand, counting down.
CCCTTAGTTTTCCGGATAAGGGCTAGGCGACCGGCCCCGGTTTGGGCCAGTGTACTGCCGGCGGTGCGGTGACATGTAGCGACCGGGCGAAGGTGAGCGGGAAGGTCGTCGGGGCGTCCACTGAGCTCCTGCGAGGTAGTCGGCGATGTCTTGCGGTCGTTCACCCCGCTGTGGACGAGGCGCGTTGACGGAGAAACCGCCTAGGCCCATCTGTCGGTACTGGCAACGGCGGTACGTGTGGCCGGCCTCCCCACAGTGGTAACATAGCGGGCGGTTGTCAGGGGCGCGCCAAACGTCGGTCTTCCTCGGAGCGCAGCGCTGACCGGTAGGGGGGTGGTATGGCGTCGGTGGCGGTGGTGGCGGAGCCTGGCGGCGGAACTGCGGTGGTGCAGCGTCCTGACGCGGCCTTGGAGGAGCGTTGTGGCGGACTGCAGCGGCGTAGCTCATAGCTTCCGGCTGAGGCTGTGGTGCTTCGGGAATTCCAAGTGATTGCCGAACTTCCTCGCGGACAATGTCGGCGATCGAATCCACTTGGGGCTGCGGCGAGGGTAACAGCTTGCGCAGCTCCTCCCGCACGATCGCTCGGATGGTCTCGCGCAGGTCGTTCGTGCTGAGGGCATGAGCTTCGGCGTAGTTCGTTGTTGAAGAGCGGCGGTCGTACTGTCTTGTTCGCATCTCAAGTGCCTTTTCGATTGTCGTGGCCTCAGTAAGGAATTCGTCGACAGTCTTGGGCGGGTTGCGGACAAGTCCCGCAAACAGCTCTTGCTTAACACCTCGCAGCAGGAACCGGAGCTTCTTCTCCTCAGCCATGGCGGGGTCCGCGTGCCGGAACAGTCTCGTCATCTCTTCCGTGAAGAGCGCCACGGTTTCATTTGGCAGCTGCATACGTGTTTCCAACAGCGCTTCGGCTCTCTCCTTGCGGACGACGTTTGTGAAGCTGTCCAGGAATGCGGCGCGAAAAAGGTCCCAGGTTGTGAGTGTGGCTTCTCGGTTCTCGAACCATGTCCGAGCGGAATCTTCCAGGGCGAAATAAACGTGTCGCAACTTGTCATCGTCGGTCCAGTTATTGAAAAGGGCGACGCGGTCGAACTTTTCGAGCCAGCTCTCCGGGTCTTCGAGTGATGAGGCCCGGAAGGTGGGTGGCTCCCTGGGTTGATGTAGCCGGATCGGTGTAGGGGCCGCTGGGGCGGTCATCGTTCCGGTCGAGGTCGATGTCGTGATCTTGGGCTGCCTGGTGGTTTCGGGAAGTGGCCCGTACTCTGGATGGAGTCCCTTCTGCCTGCGGCTAGTTCGAGGATCGGGGCGTTCTTTGGTGTCGGCTTCCTCGTGGCTTGGGCCCGGGTCAGTTCTCCGTGGGGGCGTCCGGATCATGAACGAAGCAGCACCTCCACCAGATGTCACGTGGGTGTGACGTCGACGAAGGCAGCAGGCGACGTGTGCAAGATGAAACTGTTTATTAGGCCGAACTTGTGGCCGGTAAAGAGAAAGTAAGATTACAGCAATACACGCTGGCACTGATAGCGGCGAACAGAGCGTCGGCCGGCGATCAACTGCACATCGTTGGAGCGCGCCGGCTTTTATGCATCACGCGTCGAACATTCTAGCCTTATCACTGGTCATCGCGCAAGCTCAGGAATAATCTCGAGTGGTCGCGTCTTGCGCGCAATCTTAACAAAACGATCTACAATAATCGCGAAGGTTCTAGAACAATAAGGCGCGGTTTGAGCTGAGCTTTGCTGACGGTCTTTGTGGGCGAAAACCGAATACAACAAAAGTGAAAATAAGAATAGCGCGTGGCAATATATTCTGTAAATAGACTACGGTGCAAGCGACTCGCAACTCCCGTAACAATATTTTTGTTCTTCCTGCTACATTATTAAGGGGTTCTTTTAGTCACAATTTGATTGTTAGCACAAACGCTTTCTTCGCTGTCCTCAGTCGGCATATACATAGCCTTTGCTCGTCCGTTTTGTGCAATAGGTATTTTGTAACCTGCTCCTAAAACGTTCTCTGCGATATTTGCTATTTTTATGTTTCTGCGTCATTCCTACTATTTACATATACATATACATTCTATTTGAGTTTGCTGTTATGCCAAGGCGATGTTAAAGGCAAATGTAATATAATCTGGGCGTACTTTGTGTTTACAGTAACAAAAATCCTGCTTACGACTTGGTAAAGTAGGGCAAATGAGTTTGCAATATTACAATGGAAAATATAGGCAAAAATATCTCAAAGATAAGGGGATTCAAGAAACATTATAACACCAAGTACTTCGTTTTTCTTATCAGTGTCGTCCCCACACGCAGTTTCCTGCTGTTTTACACAGGCACTGAGTTTTCTGTTGTCTCCCCTAAACATCTAAGCTGACGAAGCATAAAACTCAACTGTTAGTGTTTCTAGAGGTGCCGCCTGCATCGTGCTTATAAAGGCGGTTTCACGTAACTAGAACGGAATATTAAAAAAAAAAAGATTGACTTTAGCTGAACGAGAACAACGACATATCGTTTGACGTAATGTGGCGCTTGTTAGGGTATCTATATATTGCAACTAATTGGTTGATTAATTATGATCAAATATATAAAATTTTTATTATTCCTTTTAGGGCTGAGTTCACTAGCCGTTCAAATGAAAGGAGGATTGTAACCCTTAAAACGCCCAATTTGGCTAGTTTGCGTTTACAGTGCAGTACACGGGCCTCTACCATTTCGCCTCCATCGAAATACGACCGCCGCGGCCGAGATCGAACCCGCGACCTTCGGGTCAGCAGCCGAGCACCCTTGCCACTGATCCACCGAGGAGGACACGACAAGACATCAAGGCCCCACAAACACAGTTTATGATGTCTTCATCCCTTCTCTCGTGTCCGTGTCTGAAACGCCCATATTATTCTCTTATGAATTTCATCGGGAACATTGTCGTAACAAGTATCTCAACTTTCTGTCGCTGATAGAAAAGAAGCTTCGCAACGAATGCAAAAAAATGAAAATGAAACGACGTACTTGATACAACGGCAGCGCGTGGTGCTTCTCACAGCGGCCTCCGTTTGGCAATATTGCGAACATTTGCGGTCAACGCATTCGAACGTTCATATCGTGAACCTCCAGTGTTCATTTAATGCAAGAGCAGACGTTTGCATGGCTTGTAAAAAAATATCAGTGTCCCTCAGTCATTCGCCTGAGACGACTCGAAGGCGAAGGCCATCTTCTTGTTCTTTTCAGTTCATGTATTGATCCCTCGGACCCCTCCGAAAGCTTTGTGCACCCAACAGTAGCGTAGCCAGAAATTTTTTTCGGGGGGGGGGGGGGGGGGTTCAACCACACTTTATGTATGTTCGTGCTTGCGTTTGTATGTGTGCGTGCATATATACGCAAGCAATACTGAAAAAATTTCGGGGAGGGTTTGAACCCCCCCCCCCCCCCCCGCCCTTGGCTACGCCACTGGCACACAACGCGGTCTTGCACTGCCTCCAAAATAGGAGGCATGGCAAGCTTTGCGCACGTCAGCTGGTTTCGCACTGCTTCCGCGATCTGCCCACTTTACAGAAAGCAGCGATGTCGTGTGATGACGTCACTGTATCACATTACGATGTCCTCATGACGTAGTCATGATGACGTCACAAAATTTGGCGCTCTGTCGCGTCATGACGACGTCATAACATGATGTTTTTGCGTCACTCGGGTTGACGCTGCCGACGCGGGACGCCGATTCTACACTGTCGACGCCCACGGCTGTCAGTTCTCGCGTTTGTTGAGGCACCTAAAGGCTGGTTCACACCGAAGGCGGAGCGGCAAAGCGGGCTTTTCCAAGCGGCGAGGCGGCTAGTGCGCGCACCTGTTCAGACCGCACACCGCATTTGGCTGCCCGCGCGGCCGAGGAGGCGGAGCATCGCGCGCGTGTCGCTATCACGTGGCACTGCTTCTCCCAAAGATACACCAGCTCCACCGCCACGCCACCGCCGCAGCGCGTTCTGATTGGCTGCGGCAAAGCGGCGACCTTGGGCGGGCGGCAAAAAATTGGTCCGGGAGCAATCGGACATGCCGCCTCGTTTTCCGCCCGCTTTCGCCGCCTGGAGAGGAGGTTTTCCCCGCTTTCCGCCTTGCCGCTTGGCCGCTTTGGCCGCCCCGCTTTCGGTGTGAATGTTAAAGGGACTGTCTACCGTCGTTCATCACTTTTATGTTTTGTATCGCAATAAAAAAGCGTGCCGTCTGAAGGGCCGAACCTTGCAGCGGTTTCTCTGGAAAGTGAGTAGAAATTTTTAAAACAGAATTTTGCGATCTGCATTCGGTCCTCTTCCATTGGTGGGATGAATGCCCACAACACTGGTTGGTGGAGGCGATGACGACTGCAGTGCCGGTGAAAGTCGCAAACTGAAACCGCGCGCTTTTTTTGCAGACTTCATCAATTTTTGTTTAATAATAAAACAAATACCGTAGTGGTCGTTTAAGCACGCATATTGTCAGATAAAGTATTATTACCACGGTTTCTCCAGCTTTGTTCAGTCTGCCTGACAAACCACCGCGGTCGAGCGGAAAAGTTGGTCTGTTCCAGCAACACTGGTACGCTGGGGTTGTGAAACGAACTGTAGTGGTTCCACTCATGCCAACCACGCTACTAAAATGAACATGAGGAGTGCTTCACAAAACAACAGAAGGTTCCTGCTGTATTTCAGTTATGTTTAGGTGTTCTGTGTTGTATATGCGATATGAGAGCCAGCATGGACGCCCTGGTGAAGCGGAACGTGATGGCAAAATCTTCTTCAATGTAGCACCTTGGTGAATGGTGTGCACTTTACTGATGAGGACTCGTGCTACGTTACTAGATTACGTTGGACTCACGGGCATGGTTCGAAAATTCCCTGAAGTCAGTCACGCTGCTATTCGCCGAAGACAATTTTTTTTTCTTATGAGCGGTGCCGGACGCAGTGCTCGCGTTTCGCCGCCGTAGGCAGGCAGGTATACAGGCAGGCGAACGAGCCTGCCGGCAGCGCCACCGAGCGCCTCTCTGAACGCGTGAGGAAAAAAGCAATAATTACTCTTTGGCGCAACCTAAAGCTGCCTCAAGTGCGTAAAATACAATTTCAAGTTACACATGTTTGTTTTTAAGCAAAATTAGTCTACCTGCGAGGATTTCTTGTCCGACCAATAGATTGAACCACATCGCTGTTTGGTGACGCTAGCGGTCATTCTTTGTCGACTTTCGACGTCAAATTAAAATTATAATTCTTTTTTTGTGGAACAAAAGCATGCTCATTGCCGCCGATGTGATGAACGATCTTCTCATTTTCGCCACAATCAGAAAAATTTTTCCGAGCGGTAGACAGTCCCTTTAAGGGGGCAATACACTCCGACGTAACGCGGCCTGCGCGCGCGCGCGCGTCATGGCGACGTTACGTTGGCGAAAACGCGACCACCTATAGTCCGACGCGAGGCGCGACCGGCGCGACCAGCGTCCGTCAGCGCGGCTCGGCGGCAGCCGGCGCGAAATGCAGCATGCTGCATTTCGCGCCGACGACGTTACCCAGACTGCACCGCGTCTGCATCTCTTCGTGACGGAGGGACGCCGGGCGTGCTCAAACGCGCATGCGTCAAGGCAACGTAGCGCGGCGCGCGCGTTGGAGTATCGGGAAGGCGGATTTGTGCCTGGCGTGCCATCGCCGACGTGACGCGACCAAGCGAACGCCGGCGCGCGCGCGCGTTGTGAACGTCGGAGTATAGGCACCCTGCAAAGCAGTTTCAAGAACAAGTCGCGCCATCTGGCGGCCCACGTAACAAGCTTGAAGGCGCTCGCGCGCGCGGGCCAGTCTTCGCTGCACATGTTTAGCGTGGACCTAGCGTGGGCTTTTTGAGCGTTTGTCCTTCGCGTCCGAAAGATTGGTGCCCGTTCCTGTAGTTGAAGCTCCGATGGCATCATCAGAACCGTGTGGTCGTATTAGGGTGGCTAGAATTGGGAGGTGTGAAAAGCGGCCGCTCCAAGCTGGCCCCCATTTGCGATCCCGCAGCGGTGGCGCTGTAGTCCGAGGCGCTGCCAGCTTGCTCTGTGCGCCGGTAATACACTCGCGCACCGGCGTCGGCAGGATCTTTTTCTTCGGGAGAACCCCGTGCTATATCGCGGCAGGGGGGACGGTGCAAGTGCTCGTGCAACACCCTGTTGGCTTGGGGGGGGGGGGGGGGGGGGAGTAGTGTCCCTTTTACACCCCCTCTGCCGAAGCCCGTGCACTCGCATCGGTCATTACTAAATACTCACCGTTGAAAGAGTTTTATCAACGTAGTAAACAAGTTTATGAATGCAGAATTCACTTATGCCGCACTGAAGAATAACGGTGCGGACCTTTCGGCAGTTAACAGGCCAGACAACCAAACATAAAGTTAAATATAGCGTTAATGCGGCACGTACTGGACTTCGGTAAAACAGCGTTGGTCTCGTCGCTTCTTTCTAAGTCCCGTGCTAGCGCTGTTATTCCGAAAAACCAGACATAACTCAATCCTCTATAATGCAACCATTCTTCGATGAAGTGTTATTTCGAATGAGCCACTGTTTAGATGTTTGGTGAAGGCAAAATAATCTTCATCTTCGTAATATTTATCTACACAATTACGGAGTGAAAAAGAAAGCTTCTGCAAGCGGGGACATTAGATGTTTTCGAAAGTTTTCTAACATTATCACGCGATAACCTTTGATAAATTGTACTGTCTCGTACTACTAACTATACCTTGATAGCGCGAGTAGCGTTGTCCATTTGTTCCTGGCCATTTATTAAATGCTGGACTTGCGGTCGCGCTGTCGCGGAGCCAGAATGCTCTCAAATTTGTATAGAAATTGAGACAACAATTAGTTTCATGGCTTCAACAAAATTTAATTAGCATCGTATTATGATCAAGTACACTGGTGGATATTCTTTGAGCTTATGCCTGGGTTAAATTCTTGTCATTTGTTCTCGCCTTCTGCCTGGTTGAGTCCCTTCAAAGGAAAATGAACCCTCGATCGGGATGCAAACGAATTTGACCGCAGATTTATGTTCGACGCAGCCGATTTCTGCAACACGCTACTTACAGAGCTAAAGCTGCATATTATCTTTGAATGCAGGCGCAATTTGCGGAAAACATGTGTCAGCCTCAGGTCCGTAGCCAGAAATTTTTTTCGGGGGGGGGGGGGGCACCTGTTGAAAACCTTGAGAACCCCCTATTTTAATTATTTTTTCGCGGTAAAACACCCCCCCTCAATCCGAATTTCGGGGGGGGCCCTAGCCCCCCCCCCCCCCCCCTGGCTACGGGCCTGGTCAGCCTGCTTTGCATTATCTGCGTGTGAAGTTTTAGAGTCACTCGGGTGGGTACAGCAGTCTTTAAATATCCAATTTTCTGGTTATCTGACTTTGCAGCCGTCGCATATATTTTTTTTGTGCTATTTGTGCTGCCCGATGGCAGAATGCATTCTGTAACTACAGATGGAACCCGCAATATAATACTCAGGGTGAACATCGCAGCGTTGCTCTGTATACTCGATGAAATAAAATAAAACAGAACAAGAAAATAGGACGTGCTGATTAATGCACTTATCAAAGCAATCTCAGCTGCTCGTGTTTGTCATACACGCGCGTAAAACCTTTTGCAGCACTTGCACGGGTTCAGTACATTTACCTTGAGTCAAAATGTCTTTTTTTTCTTAGATGGCCGAACTTTCCTGTATAGCTCCATCGGCCTTTGGGATGGCAAGCTTCCAAACTGCAAATCTGTCAGCATGCCGCCGCACGGAAAAGTGACACCTTTACCGCCATGTTCCAAATTGCAGCGCCTGGCATGAAACACGGTCGCCGTTTTCTTAATTTCGTAGACGCCATTCCTCTCAAGGCACACTAACGTAAAGAACTCGTAAAACCACGTGAAACGCCGACGAAGCTAGCTTCCGCCGCAAGTGGCCTACACTCCCGCCTCTCCTAGCTGGCAGCGCCTCCGACGGTCGCGCTATATTTCGGCCTAGCGGAGAGATCGCGCAAGGCGGCGCCTCCGCGCAAGGGAAAGACGGCTCGCTTTTCACACCTCCCCATTCTAGCCACCCTAGTCGTATCCATGTAATGAACAAAAGTGGACGCAGGTACTGCTCTGTTAAAGACTGCCACAGTCGCGAAGGGACTCCAGGCGTGAAGCTGTACAGCTTCCCGTCGAAGCCTTGGGAGAAGTCAAGAAGGCAAAAGTGGATTACCGCCGTGCGACGAGTCAAGTGAGTGAATCGAGTGAATTCCTCTTTGTAAATGGAAATCGCTGCACATTACGAAAGCAGGCGAGGACGAGGTTCAGTCTTTATTTAGGAGAAATCAGGCAACAGATTTTTCGTCATTGTGCGGGTAGTTTGCACTTGGCGGTTGCTTAATGTGAGCTTATTGTTTGGTAAATGTTTCACGTTTTGTAGGTTGGAATTTTCGAATTAAAATGGCGGACATCGTCCCGACGAAATAAAGGACGTGCAACACGATTTCTGCGCTAGCTTGCGACGCACTGTGTTGCTGTCTTGCGGAGTCTATTTTTTGATAATGACGATCGCACTACACTTAGACGTGTTCATCGCAAGGAATGAGAAATCGCATGTTCACTGGAAGCCGTCCGCCGCTTTGTTCACGCTTTATTTTGTTTCGATGCTGCATGCTTTACGCGGCGTTGTCGTGGTTGACGGCGGCGGGAGAAAAACGGCAAGGGACCTGCGCTGTCATGCGTGTTTCTTGTCCGCTGACTACTTTGCGCTATTCATTAATGCTATTCATCCCCAACTATTGTACTAGTGCATTGCTGTACATTGAAAATGGCGAAAAATTCTTGCGGCACTCAAGCAGGAGAGAAAACTTAGAAGGGTGTGAACTTAGTGAACTTAGTAATACTTAAAAAAAATAATTTTTAATGTGCAATGCGTTTCCCTACTGTTTTAATCATGACCCTATCATTGATTGACACTGCTACACCTGCTGCAGCAGGTTGATGTCAATTACTCTTGTTTTATTCATTTCAGTGTTGGGGACTCCACAAGTTGGCAGCCTAATCGGGATTCTAGAGTGTGCTCCAAACATTTCGTGAATGGTGAGAAGAGCACGATTGAAAGCCACCCAGGCTATGTGCCTACAATATTCCCGATCGTGTACAAGAAGCGGTCAACTTCACCTACTGCTCAGCTGGCTAGATTTAATAGGTAAGCTTGTCTCTGATGTGCTAACTGGGCTTTGGTTTGCATGAAAAGCTGGGACCCTTGAATAGATTACGTCTTTTCCCATCGTCTTTTCAGAGCAGCACTTGACGCACAATAAGTGACAGCATTTTTTGTGGACGGGCTAGTTTCAAATACCAGTGATAAATTTCTGTGTTATGAATGAAAATGAGGTTGAGACTGTAACCCAGTACATATGTATTTATTCTTTCTTACTGCAATTGATTGCAGGAAACACAAACTGAAGACGCAAGCACGTCAAGCAAGAATTTTTCAGTGTTCATGTGCTTCATGAATGGGTCGGACGCATCAACTCAAGTAACGCACCTTGAGACATGCGACAGCAGTGTGCAACATAAACCAGAGGTCAGCAGCAGGCATAGCGGCCCTGATCACAGAACCAGCTACTTCTCTGGCTATGACAGTGTCACTAAATCTGCAAATGCATTGCAAGACTTGTGCAATGTCAGCATACAGGTGTTTGCAATGCTTCTGAGCATACTTCCACCTTCATCTGACCGGAAATGTGATGTAACTGCGGAAAATAGGCTTCTTTTGTTCCTTATGAAGCTAAAGCTTGGAATTAGCTATTCATCACTGGCTGTTCTCTTCTCTGTAAGTGATACATCCGCGTCACGGCATTTCAAGAGCGTTCTCAAGACGCTCGCTGTGGCAACGAAACAATGGATTTTTCGCCCCCCCATCAAGGGTGATTCAGGCCACGATGCCAGATAGTTTTAAGCTGCATTATCCTGGCTGCAGTATGATTATTGACTGCACAGAAATACGTACAGAGCAGCCACCAACTGTGCAACAAGAACGAGTCTTGTACTCAAATTACAAAGGAGCATATACACTGAAGTTCTTAGTGGCCATAACACCAGGAGGAATGATTTGCTTTTGTTCAAAAGCTTATGGTGGTAGACTGTCTGACGCCCACATTACAATTGATTCTGGTTTCCTAGATCTTGTTCAACCTGGTGATACAATTCTTGCTGATAAGGGCTTCCCAGGCATCCAAACAGTTTTAGGGAGCCAGAATGCTGTTCTTGTTATGCCTCCATTTCTCCATGCCTCTCAGTTCTCGCCAGAAGAGGTTAGGGAAACATACAATATCGCTCAAGTGCGCATACATGTCGAACGGATGATTCAGAGGATCAAAATATATATTTTGAACAATAAGGTACCAACTGAGCTTATCCCATGCATGAATGATGTCTTTCATGTCTGCTGTGTGCTAGCTAACCTCCAGCTCCCTATAATTAAGCGCAAGGAACAGCCACAGTCATGGCTGCATCATGAACCATCAAACTCAATGGCCTCACTCTAGATTACTCAAAACAAAATGAACGGTTCATGGGGGGAGCATTGGTACACCTTTATAGTGCACTTATATAGCAGCGTACACATGCAATGGCCAATTTTTGTATGTAGGTACTGTTTCCATGCACCTGTATTCTATGTTTTGGTAACAAACTTCTGTTTCTCGGTGTGTTGTCATTTAAGTTTGAAATTTGTGAGATGAGCATGTTTTGGAGTGTTGCAAGTAGATGCATGATGGTTCACAGTAGAAAACAGCTGGTTTTTTTTTCTGTGTATAAAGTTAGGAGGCTGGGTTGAGCTATGTGACATAGAGAAAGGGGCATCAATGTTGACGATAAATGTAGTGTTTTTGTGGTGAAAGGGCCACGTATGGCCAAAGAGCACCAGGCCAGTGTTACCGAGTTAGGTCATCAGTGTACAGGGAACACTTGTGAATTATGCATAGTCTCCTGCATTAACGTGCCAGTTCATTTTGCGTACATGTGAATTACTGTTTCCCACTTTTACAATACGTAGTCATGTTTTTCATGAGACTTAGTATTTGATGCCACTGCTGTGAGGCACTTATATTTTGGAGGATGTTATATTGATATGATTCTCAACCTCCTTTTGATGTGCTGGTTTTAGTTCAGAATAAGGACTGTTTCAGGAAACAGCAGTTTATTGTTTAGCTTAATAGCTGTACAATACACGCCCTTCTCATATACTGCATGAACTTGCAAATAGACTTACGTTTTTAGTGCGACTGATTTCAGTGTCTCGCACATATGAAGCAGCAGAGCTAGCGAACAAAGGTCACGTTAACCGATTTTTTTTTCTAACATTGTCAATTTCTTAATCCCACTGTGTACCTGTAGGATATAGGCATTTTCTTTGGTTACACAATAAAAGTGCGAAACTTGAAACGCTTTCTTTCAGTATGTTTTGGTTGCAATATGTAGTCATAAAAACAAATCTCCATGATCACATGCTTTATTTCGCTGCAGCTGCAGCGGGCAGAAGGTAAGTGAAATAAAATTTCTCAAGGGCTGGGATGCTCTCGTGAAGAAAGATGTCATCCCTGCCAACTTCAATAACAACACTTTGTCTGCTGGAATATACATAAAAAAAAGCATTTGTGTACATTTATTTATTTATTTTTATTTATTTATTTGATACTGTCAACCCCGTGCTTGGGGTCATTACAAGGAGGGTGTCACATAATACATAATATTCACACAATAAAGCAGTATTCAATAGCACATAGGAATAACAGATGAATAATCAGCATCAAGAAAAGAAGGAACAAACAGCAGTGACTATACCGATTAAAATCGAGAAACAAGTGCTGGCACCAGAAGTTAGCGCTTATCAATGCAGAGAAAGCTGTCTAACGCGTCTTTAAAGTTGACTGACGTTGTTTGTTGAACAACCATATCAGGTAAGCTATTCCACATTTCTATTGCGTCTGGAAAAAAGGAGTGGCGGAAAGCATTCGTGCGTGTGAAATAGGGTTGAATAGCTCTGCTATTATTAAGACGATCACATCGCCTTCCAGGTGGCTGAAGATATAAATCCTTGTTTATTTTTGTTTGCCCGCTTATAATCTTAAAAAGAAATTGGAGGCGTTGTTTGCGTCTACGATATTCCAAAGACTCAAGCTCACAGGACTCTAACAAGGCCGTGACGGAGTGTGTGCGTCGGTATTTACCACATACGAAACGGACTGCTAATTTTTGTATTCTCTCGATTTTAGTCCTCAGAACCTTCTGGTGAGGTGACCAGACAATACTAGCGTACTCTAAGACTGGTCTTATGAATGTTTTGTAAGCAGTTAGTTTTACGTCCGGTGTGGCATGTTCCAGTTTTTTCTTGAGGAAATAAAGTTTTTTATTCGCCTTAGAACAGATGTTATCTATATGTGAGTGCCACTGTAATGTGTGCATAATACTAACTCCTAGGTATTTGAAACAAGCGGCATTATTTAAAGGTTGATTTCCGATGTGATACATGAATGACAGTTCCCGCCCACCTGAGTGAATATGCGTGAATGTTGTCTTGCTGTAGTTTATTTCCATGTCCCATTTTTTACACCACTCATCTAATGCCTGCAAGTGCCTGTTCAGATTAATTTGCTCACTTTCACTAGTCACTGGGGAATAAATCAAGCAGTCATCTGCAAACAGTTTCATTTTAATAGGCGCCTTAACTATTGAACATATATCATTAACAAATGTCAGAAAAAGAATTGGTCCTAAAACAGACCCTTGGGGTACGCCTGAGTACACGTGTAGTGGTCTTGAAGTATATTTTTCAATTCTTACAGCCTGTTGACGCATTGATAAATAAGCCTCTATCCATTTTAATACTTCTTCACTTATACCTAATCTTTTAAGCTTAAAAAGTAACTTACGGTGGGAAACCTTATCGAAGGCTTTCCTGAAATCCACACAAATTACATCAGTCTGCATGTGGGCATCGACGCTCTTATAGAAATCGTGGAGCGTTTCTGCTAATTGTGAGACCGTTGAAAGACCGTGCCGAAACCCATGTTGGTCAGAGCAAAGTAACTGGTTAGAATCAAGGAAACTAAGAATGTGTTTTGCAATTACATGTTCTAGAACTTTACAGCAAACCGACGTCAAGGAAACGGGTCGGTAATTGTTTACTAATGTACGGTTACCGTTTTTAAAAATCGGTATTACAATTGCATTGCGCCAGTCTTGTGGGAGTGATCGCGTCTTAACCGATTTTACAAATAATATTTCTAAATAAAACGAAACCCATTCGGCATATCTCTTGAGAAACTCTGTTGGTAGATTATCCGGACCGCTTCCTTTCTTTGCGTCGAGCTCAAGCAGTAACTGAAAAACACCTTCACGGTTGATAATAAAGGGCTCCATTGCGGTTGTTACATCGGTGCTGACGGATGCCCCAATCTTATCTCCCTGGTCTATTGTGAAAACCGACTGAAAGAAACGATTAAAAGTATCGGCTAAGTCTTCAACTTTTGTCAGAATACGCCCCTCGTGATCAATCTGCTCAATTCTCTCCTTTCTTTCACTGAAGTAACGCCAGAATTTGCATGGCGAACTTCTAAGGAAGTTAACAAGCGTTTGACCAAAAAACTTCTTTTTTGAATTCCCCAGGGCTTCTTTCAACTTGACTTTTATAGCTGCCACTTCCGTCGCTCTATCTGTCCTTTTTCTGAGTCTTTTAATTTGCCGTTTCATATGGATAATGCTGCGTGTTATCCAGGGATTTCGTTTACGCGTTTTCTTAATACGAGTAGGAATATAGCGATCAACGCAAGTCACGACGTTGCCTTTAAATCTCTGCCACAATTGCGCCACAGATTCGAAGTGAGATGCTTGCTCGAAGTCATAAAGCTGCTGTTCTAAAAAATCTAAGATGGAAGTGTCATCGGCCCTTTTAAAGTCTTTTACTTTTACCGGAAGGAACGGTCTCTTTAAACTGCATGCACTAGTCTTGATGACCAAGGATAACAGTTTGTGGTCGGATATGCCATCTAAAGTGTCTAGGGCGTAGTCTGTTATGTTTTGCGACAAGAAAACGAGGTCTAATAATGACTTCGACGAACCTGTAACCCTAGTTGGCTCACGCACAATTTGTTCCAGGCCATGGCAGAAATTAATTTCCAGAAGTTTTTCAGAACTAATTGTTTCAGTCTCGCCGGGCAAAATATTTTGCCAGTCAATGTGTGGTAAGTTGAAGTCTCCGGCCATTATCAACCTCGTGTTCCCGTTAACATGGTCACTCAAAAAATCACTTAGCGAATCTAGAAACTGAGGCGTAGACGCAGGTGGTCTATATACTGAGCCAATAGTGTACACTATATTGTTGAAAGTAATCTTACACCTTACAGTTTCACAAACATGACATTCAATCATGGCAGCTGGCATGGAACTTTTAACAATGATAGCAGCACCACCGCCTCGCGTATCTCTGTCCCATCTGAAAAGCTTATACCCTGGAGGAACAATGCAATCACTGCGTATTTCATCACGCAACCATGTTTCTGTCAGTAATACAACATGGGGACTATGTACCATTAACAGATATTCTAATTCCGTAACTTTATTAACGATGCTACGAGCATTTTGGACAAGAATTCTTAGCTATGAGTGGGATTGGTTTTTTGAACTACCAGCAGAGCTGTCCGAGTCAAAGAAGTCCTGTTGGTTATGGGCACTCGCCACTGGCGTCGCTTTAACTTTGTTATCCTTCTTGTCACTCCGGTATTGAAAAAGACGACGTTCATTTTTTTGATCGTCCCAGACAAACATGCGTCCGTTTACCTTCAGTTTATCGTGCACTATTGAGACCCTCGCCCCTTTAGCTCGGTCTGGCGCCGAACTTTCCCATAATTTCTTTCTTAGTTCGACTGTCTCTTTCGAGTAGTCGTTACTGACACTAAAAGAAGTGCCCTTTAGTTTCTTGCAATTACGCAATACATTCTCTTTTTCACGGTAATCTATGAACTTCATAATTACTGGTCTTGCTTTTCCTTGTCTTTGTTTACCGACACGATGAATTCTTTCTACCGAATTAATTTCTACCCCCCAACTTCTTTCTGCAAACTTTTATCAACAACTGTATCTCGCAAATCATCCTCAGCCTCATTTCCGGCCTCGGGAACCCCAAAAACCAGTAGATTATTTCTTCGACTTCTGTTTTCATAATCCACTAGTCGTTCAGCTTGTTGCTGAACTATATTTTCTAGCCTTTCGATTTTCTTTTGCATACCCTGCATGGCAATAAGATGGCTGTTCATTCTTTCTGACTTTTTATTAAGTTCGGCAACTTCTTCTCTAATGGTGTTTATCTTCTCATCACATTCTTTCTGGTTATCTAAAATTTGTTGCAACAATTCAACAGTCTTGGGACCCGGATTTTCTTCAACATCCCCTGAAGTCAACAAAAGTAGTAATGACAACCAACAGTCCACTGCAGTACACCAACATCGCCGAGGGCACGGCACAACAATCAAGAATCTGTTGTCACTTTTGTAACAAGCTGCATAAGGCTGAACACCAACCTGCAAAGGTAGCAGCAGCGGTTTAGCCATCCTAGCCGCTTGATCTGTGCCGTGCCCTCTGATGTGACCATCGCCGTGTCCGTTCTTAAGTACGCCTGTGGTCGCTGACGTCACCGTTGTCCATCGAAGATTGTCCGATAGGATTTCCGATGTCTCGTTTCCGTAGTCATGCAGCAGGATCGGTGGCTGCCCGCGCACGTTGCTTGACGTAATCACGGCGAAAATCCAAGAAAGTGCCTGCAAAGGTAGCAGCAGCGGTTTAGCCATCCTAGCCGCTTGATCTGTGCCGTGCCCTCTGATGTGACCATCGCCGTGTCCGTTCTTAAGTACGCCTGTGGTCGCTGACGTCACCGTTGTCCATCGAAGATTGTCCGATAGGATTTCCGATGTCTCGTTTCCGTAGTCATGCAGCAGGATCGGTGGTTGCCCGCGCACGTTGCTTGACGTAATCACGGCGAAAATCCAAGAAAGTGCCTGCAAAGGTAGCAGCAGCGGTTTAGCCATCCTAGCCGCTTGATCTGTGCCGTGCCCTCTTCATTCAACAGATACAGTAATATCTGTACTTGAGTGAAATATTTATGCGTCCTCTTCAGTCTGCGGTTGCTGCCAGTCCCCAGGATGTAGTCTAGGATACTTTCTCCTGAGCTGGTGAACATGTCTTTTTCTTTACACTTGTGGGGACACTTGATTTCTAAAAGGCACGTTTCTCCGGAGAGGCAGAACATGCCGTCAGGGCTGCCACACAGCCACGGCTGATCTGGGTGTATGAGCAAACCCATCTGCAAAAGACAATTATTTCACAACCAGGCACTACAAGAACTGAATGATTACTGCAGCTTTTCACTGGGAATGACAAATGATGCTAGCCTGCACAATATCCCTCCCACAGTTTAGTGAGTCTCGTCATCTTAAAACAAAAACATCTGACCCATGTTGAAGTTAAGTTTTAGCGTTGTGACCTTGCAGTGTTGTTTTTTATTCTTCGGGGGTTTTGCCTTCGAAGTGTTCATTGTGAAGCGCTGAGCACCTGAATTTAAGTATGGTCTCACCTCCACAACTTCAACACCTAGTAGGTGCTCAAACTCCATCCGAGCCTCGGGTTCTGTACGGAGTCCTGCAGTCGAAAAAATAAAAAAATAAAAACTTTCAACTTGGCATTGTACAGTTGGAATACACAGCACTAAAAACAAGAATGAAAGAGTACATGGCTTTTGTTCTCTCATTGTTTTTAAGCCCTGCGTGTTTCACTAGAAAAACCTAGTACTTTGTACACACCATATGCCATGGCCTCCGTAGAAAATGGCCTTGAGTTCAGGATGGCCCTGGCAACCTCCTCGGGGCTCCGTCGGGCGTGGAGTATTGTGTGGCTTGTGGTACTGCTTATTCGAAACTTCTTTTCTTTGTGCCACCTAAATTAGAGTAACATACCTAATGTCAGAAGCATGATGAATAAACACATATAAAGAGCAACAATGTTCTCTGTCACTATTGTTTCCATACCTTACACAGCTTGACTGGCCCATGGTGGCCCTACATAGGTCTGAAGGTGACTCACAGACAATATGTCTCTGGTAAAACTCCTTCTGCTCTTGCGTCATGAGTTGTACATAATCTTTTGCTGCTACATGTTGCTTCGGGTATGTGCCTGACATCTGCAGCACATGCAAAGCCTTGCATGGCGCTGGAAGTAGCCGAGTAACTTTTTCAAGCTGTGAAACCCGCCTGGCTTCTTCTTCTGCTTCAATGCTGATCAAATCTGCCTCACTCCTCGCCATCTCTTTCAATGTCTCCGTAAATGGCGAAAGAATACCCGGGAAGTACTTCAGTGCATAAAATGGGGACAGCTCTGGAGGCTGTTTGTTTCCCACAAACGGGCTCTTGTAGTCTGGGAGCAAGAATGACAAAATTCACTGCATATTAAGCAATAGCCAATCAGTTTTCTCAGCACAGAACCACATGAAAACGGTGACAGCTATAAAGGCGATAGCCAGAAAAAAATATGCATTAACAGATCACTATAGTTGCAAGGATGACATGAGATAACACATGTTTCATGCAAGCAATATTAGCAGCATACATGCGATGCAACAGCAATACAACCAGGTGCGTGCATCATACTTCGAAACAGTTCTTCAACGCTGGCCTTGTCATTTAGCTGCGGCTTCCCTCGTGGCTTTCCCCATGCCTGTGGTGCACTTGTGCAGGATTCATGCTCAAATTCATTCAAATACAAAGCAACAGCAGCGCAATGCTTGCAATTGCCCAGACTGCCGTAACGGCACGAGCATTTGCCACTTTCAATTGTTCGGGGTTCAGTCGTCAGCTGCGAATCGGGATTAGAGAACAGCAAGCACCTTAGGCATAATGCGAGACCAAATAAAAATAAATAAATGTGAAGCCGGCCCGCAAAAGACACTGAACGTCGGCAACGGTCGGTTAATGCATTTATCGAGCCTCGTTCTATCGCGCACGCAACAAAGCATACTTAAGCAACATTGTTTTGTTTACTTACGTTGAGGTGAACTTCGTATGCGTGCTTGCTTTGCTCCGACAGGCATTTTGCGGATATCGCAGTCTCGTCAACCTCCCGGACACCAAGCACATGGTTATTGTCCAGCAAGCGGCGTCCTTTCCGCAGTAGCGACGGCCGAAAATAGTCGTCGAGGCCTTCGACAGGCTTGAAACCGCATTGCACAACCCGCAACATCGCGTGTAGCTTGCGCGCTGTCTGCAGGTGCTGCTGAGTGAAAAAAATTACACCATCTCCCGCTAAAGGGAACCATGTGTAGATGTGAAGCAGCGGGCGCTAACGCTTACACTGGCGGCGGCGTTGACGCTGGCGCTCATCGGAGCGTTGCGCAGGAGAGAAAACTGGGGAGGCGCAAAGCACGCAGTGATGGAGCGGTGTTTCCTACTGGAACATGCCAATCGCTGCTAATGGGCAATGAGAGACAGAAGACTCCGACTGGACACAGAGACCCGCAGTCCGCTTTTAGTTAACGCGCACGCTGCGAAAATTTTTATTGTTCAACAACGCACAGGAGAAATCTCCCACCGGCACCAGCATGGAGGTCAAGATCCATTGCCATATATACGGGGTGGCCAGTGAACGGTTTTGCAGCGCGAGCAGTCGGTTTTGTCAACCAAGAAACTCGCTAGCAGACGCTGCCTGCGTCGGCCTCGCGAGGCGAGAGAGGGGGGGCGGGCAGCGTAGGAGAGGAGAGAGAGGGGGGACGCGCATGCGCAGTGGGAGTGTGGGCGCCGCGGGCAGGGATGCCTAGAGGGGAGAGCGTAGGAGAGAGAGGGGGGGACGCGCATGCGCAGTGGGAGTGTGGACGCCGTGGGCAGGGATGCCTAGAGGAGAGAGGGGGGAGCGTAGAAGGAGAGAGGAGGGAAGGCGCATGCGCAGTGAGGGTGTGGTTGCCGCGGGGAGGGATGCCTAGAGGAGAGAGAGAGGGGGGAGAGGAGGTTTTTATTTTTATTTTTTTTGAAAGGGTTTGCGCATGCGCAGTAAGGGTGGTCACGCCGCACACCACCACCGGATTAAGCTTCGCCATAAGATGCTTCACATCTAAAAGGTCCTGAGCAAATACAGTTGGTGAGCGGTGCAACCTTGATGTGAGCTGTCACGTCGCAAGAAGACGAGACGACGAGTCACGAGAAGCTCGGAAGCAACCGCGGAAAGAACGACTCGAAGGCCGCCGACTCGCGGTGGAGCGCCTGTGTGATTGGCGACACCTCCGTTGGTGGCGCGGATGTCAGCGCGCTGGCGGCGCCGCCCGACGATTGTCGGTTCCCTATAACAGAGCCTTTCAAGCTTTCGCCTTATGACTGCGCCGAGCAAGCATACCACGCGTATGAATCACTAGGCGGGTTCATGTGTCTCGAAGCGCCGTCAGAGCGGATATCACCGAAAGTTAGAAGCCAATGATACGTCGCTATATCCTTTTTGTCTGGCACGTTACAGGGACTCGGATAAAAGCCATACGCAGCAGCCAAAACTACCTGAAACATGTCGTAGAGAATCGATTCTAACTGTAATTAGGCTAAAAATTGTTAACGAAATCAAGCAGTGTAGCTTTCTTATTTGTGGAGGGTATTTAGAGTGGGATAGGAAGAGGCCGAGAAGGTCAGTTCGGCTCCATCGGCAGTCCGTTGGGTGGACGCGTACATTTTCGGATACCTAGTCGACGACCTAGATGTAAGTGGTGTTGATGCCTTTTAAGGCGAAAGCCTTTAATGTCTCATGCTCACGTCCGTCCGTCTGGTGTCCATCCGTCCGGTGTCCGTCCGCCGTCCGTCCGTCCGGCGGTAGTGCTGGTGGTGTGCGTCCTGACCACCCTTACTGCACATGCGCAAACCCTCCCCACGCACCTCCTCTGCTGTGCTTCCCCTCTCTTTCCTCTAGGTATCCCTCCCGCCAACACCACCTAAAGGAAATTCGGACAAGGCCGGGGGGCTGCCTCTGTGACGTAGCCGGGATGGGGCCGACAGAAGCGTGGGAACGCTTCAACAGAAGTCCTTATATTATTTATTGAGACACCGTAAGGGCTCCGGAGGGCATTACGGAGGGCATTATTTGTGCGCTTGGCTGACTTTTGTTGCGGCTACACGTGTAATATACTGAATAAAATTAGGAGGGAAAAGACAAAAGAGACCACTCATATTTACACCCATCGGCGTTTTATTTATTTATTTGTTAGAGTTTGCAGCTTCCGCATATTAGTCTTGTTGTCCGCGTCTGACACTTTGTTGTTTAATCGCCGGCAAAAGTTCTTCAGCAGAATGTTCGTGCTGCACCACAATATATATTTGAGCACCATTTCACTTGCGTGTCCCTTTTCACAGACGTCGAAATCTGAAGGCTCCTCGTCGCTGAGCAGTTGCAGTGTTAGTTCCGTGGCCACTTGACGTTGGTTTTGAACTTTTAGAAATTCGGCACATTTGGAAAGCTCTTCCACAACAACGTAATTATGAGCCACGGCATTCACAGCTGGCATTGCTGGGTAAACCAGCCCTCCCCTGTCAATTTCTTTGACAAGACTGTACATGTGATTTTCGGGAGAAACTGCGACAGTCTTGTCAATTGTGAGGAGCTCTCTGCATTTGTCACATTTTAACCTCTTCACAGCGATGTGCACCGAGTAACCAGCAACATAGGTAACCACTGGAATGACATCCTTCAGTTTTGATAGCGCCTCCTGGGTCACAACAACGTTGAATTTTCCACTTAGAACTGCTGCCTGCGTTTGGAGCTCTTCCCAATTTTGATTTTGGTCGTTGTCGATTGCGGCCGCCGCGCTGATTTGTGGTAGTGTGCTTTGCAGTCGCAACTTGTTCTCGCACTCGTAAATCTGTCTTACGGACAAATGATACTGCGAGCCAGCCAATCGTCGGTAACAACCAAAACGATCTTCCAGGAGGTCTGTTTGGAACTTTCCAAGAAGCACAAAGGACATCTTGAGCTCCTCAAAGCAATATGCACAGATTTCAATGAACGCCCGAGTCGTCTGAATAAGAGCCCCATGTGTCTCATCAGACAACTTACAGGCATCCGCTCTCCTTTCCTTCCACTCCTCCAATCAGTCCAAAAAATCGTTCAAGAAGGAAACCTTGGGGTCGAATGGAGAAGGGTAGACGGGCTTTTGCAAGTCATCCCTTAGTCTCAGTCCTTTGAAAGGAGTTTTTACATTGACAACTTTCCACCATCTCACTATTACATCAATGAAACTGGCGGTTTCTTCGTAGTGCTTCAGGTTGTGCTTGGCTCCAATGACTCGAAGTGCATTCGGTCCGGACTCGCTGAATACCTGCAAAGCAGGTTTAACATTCTGTTTCTCGATGTCTGTTGGGGAAACAGCTTTTCTGGACAAAGTGTAGCCGTACCGGAGTAACTGCTCACTCTCTAAATTATATGCGTCTTTCACTGTCTTGAAATACGCATATTGCATGCGCCGCTCCCCCGCTGTGCTTGGTTCGAACTGAGGGGAACCAGAAACACTGGTCATTTTGTTTTAACCAGTTGTTGCGCACGCACTTCAGTAAATGTACTGGGTCGATGACAAAGAACAATGGCCTGTGGGGATCTGATGGGTGCGGAAACACGAAATCATTTGCCAGTGATTTTTTTTAAACGGCTTGAGGGGCCTTGCTCACCGAGTACTTAAACGGCACCATGGCGCTTCGATTCACGGCGTTGTTGTCGGTCACTACACACATGACTTTGTATCCGATTTTTTCTAAGCCGCGAATGACATCTCCTAAAATGTTGTGCAGAAATTCTCCATTAGCCTTTTGAACGGGAACAATGTGTGCTACCTCCTTAAACTTGCACATGAGGCTGTGTACCATAAATACAAATGCGCTATTTGCTGCTTCTGCATTGTTCAACGCGATACCAGCGATGTTGCCTCCCTTATAGTCAAAAAAATGGCTTTAGATGAATTTCGTCCACCATCAATGTCACGTAGCGTTGCTGCTCATTCAACTCGGATATCTTCTTGGCCATGTAGCGAAGGAATGTATTGTCTTGATGCTCTAGCTGGGGGTTCATTCCGAAAGATGAACATATTGACCGAATGGTTCTTGGGTGTGGCATGATGATGCTCCCGTGACTGCGCATGTACTTGTACGCGTGAGGCGATATAGTAAATAGTATGCAGCAGTACACCATAAATTCTACAGAGTAGCGCCGTCGTTCTTTTTTTGTTGACATTAACTTCACTTGCTCAGCGAGCAGTTGAATGGTCGGGGTGTTATCGTTTTCTTGTGCTCTGGATAGTTCGCTCAGAAGAGAAGCGACGGTCTCAAAGATGTCTGTGGTTGAGTTTTCAGAGCTTGACCTCTGGGCACTGTCGAACTCCTCGACTCCTTCCAGCAACTCCAGCAGCCGTCGTTTGCTGTCGATCGCGGACGGAACTACCATTTTGGACCCGAGCCACTTCACTGATGCTTTTGCGACGTTTACTGTAAGAGTTAGGTCGGTTTTTACGACAACAGAGTACTTAATCCAAGGAGCGTCATCGTTACAAATGTGAGCCAAAATGACGTGGTCATTGCATTCGATGACATGCCAAAATGTCAGCTTCTTGCCTCGAACTAAGTTTGCGACATCTTTCAAATCGCAAAGCTTATCTGCTTCTTCCTCTTTTTTGGCAGTCAGAATTGACTCGGCGAGCACTTTCTCAAGGGAAGCGGCCTCTAAGCGCATTCGCTTGCTCTCTGGGTCCTCTCTTCTAGACCTTTTTATAGCCAGGTAGCTTGGGCAATCAGGGAATACCGTCGGTACTGCCTCAGCTCGAAGCCGCAAACGTGAGAGCGGTGCGGTCACTGTGCGGCCGGTGGCTTGGTCAATATAGCTTGTTTCCCGAACGATGTCTTCGGCTTTAAAGTGACGCTCGCACACCTAAACAAAAGAAACATATCCTAGCATCAGTATGGCTACCTCGTAACAGCAACAGTACATTCAGGGCTTTGCGTGACGCGTTTAGGCGTAACTACGCAGGGTTCTGTTTGGTGTCGCAGAAGTCTGTTGCCAGATTTGAGGGTCAGTGTTGCCAGACTGCCGCCAGATTTCGCGGATAAATTTGCCCCTGTAGCTGTAGCTTTCCCGTGAGGGTTCTATATCATCCGCGGTGCATTTCGCGAGTGCCTGTGCGACGTGGGCGACGTACATCGCGCGTTGCAGAAGTCGGGACGCGTTCTTTTGCTCTGTGCGCCGCTCTACAATTGAAAGATCGGACTCGATCCTGCCTCAGAAGTAGGGAATGCACATCCATCGACGCGTTTGAGTCCAGGCACAAGGGTAACTGAACGGCGTACGTGTGCGCCGCGTTATCGGACTCGTCTCCACAAGCACGGAATTTCTGCGTAGCTGTGCGTGCCTTGTCGACTACGCACAACGACGCGTTTTCTGGGGAAACTGAATAGCGTCGCAGTAGCCGGTGCGCTTCCTACGATCGTGTCTCAGAAGTAGGGAGCTGATCGTGCCGCGTCGACCACGCGCGACGACATGGTATACGCTACGGCGCTTGCCCCTCGCTGTTTGCACAATGCAAATAATTTTTTTACCGCGAATCGCAGCGAGACGCGAGACTCATCTTCCTCCGTTCGCATGCGTTAGTATTTTCTCGCGCTTTGCGCATCGTGCAAACGCCATCCGCGTTCCAGCTCTTAAGTTGACGGACCCTTTGTAAATTGGAAAGTGTATTCCGTGAACGCCTGGGTCCATTGAGACGGCGTCGGTCAGAATGATTGCAAACTCTGGTCACAGCGACGCTACGCAAGCAAAGCGCGAGCGCTATAGAGTCCGACGCGACCGGCGTCCGTCTGCGCATCCCGGCGGCCACCTGGCTCAGTGCCAGAGCTCGGATGGACGGACGGACGGACGCCGGACGAAGGTCGCACGGACACCGGACGGACGTGAGCATGAGACATTAAAGGCTTTCGCCTTAAAGATTACACCATCCACCGCTAAAGGGAACCATGTGTAGATGCGAAGCAGCGGGCGCTAACGCTTACACTGGCGGCGACGTTGACGCTGGCGCTCATCGCAGCGTTGCACAGGAGAGAAACCTGTGGGGCGCAAAGCACGCAGTGATGGACGGGTGTTTCCTACTGGAACATCCCAATCGCTGCTGGGCAATGAGAGACAGAAGACTCGTACTGGACACAGAGACCCGCAGTCCGCTTTTAGTTAACGCGCACGCTGCGAATTCTTCATCGTTCGACAACGCACAGGAGAAATCTCCCACCGGCACCACCTTGCAGGTCAAGATCCATTGCCATATATACGGGGTGGCCAGTGAACGGTTGTGCAGCGCGAGCAGTCGGTTTTTTCAACCAAGAAACTCGCTAGCAGACGCTGCCTGCGTCGGCGTTGCGTGGCGAGAGAGGGGGGAGCGTAGGAGAGGGGGGAAGGGGACGCGCATGCGCATTGGGGGGTGTGGTTGCCGCGGGGGGGGATGTCTAGAGGAGACAGATGGGGGGAGGGGACGCGCATGCGCAGTGAGGGTGTAGACGCCGCGGGCAGGGATGCCTAGAGGAGAGAGAGGGGGGAAGCGTAGGAGAGGGAGGGGCAGGGGACGCGCATGCGCAATGGGGGGTGTAAGCGCCGCGGGAGGGATGCCTAGAGGGGGGGAGGGTAGGAGAGAGAGGGAGAGGGGACGCACATGCGCAATGGGTGTGTAAACACCGCGGGAGGGAGGGATACCTAGAGGAGAGAGAGGGGAAGCGCAGGATAGGAGGTGCGTGGGGAGGGTTTGCGCATGTGCAGTAAGGGTGGTCAGGACGCACACCACCAGCACTACCGCCGGACGGACGGACGGACGGACGGACGCCGGACGGACACCGGACGGATGGACACCGGACGGACGGACACCGGACGGACGTGAGCATGAGACATTAAAGGCTTTCGCTTTAAAATACACCATCGCCCGCTAAAGGGAACCATGTGTAGATGTGAAGCAGCGGGCGCTAACGCTTACACTGGCGGCGGCGTTGACGCTGGCGCTCATCGCAGCGTTGCGCAGGAGAGAAAACTGGGGAGGCGCAAAGCACGCAGTGATGGAGCGGTGTTAACGCGATAGCGTTAAAGAGCTCGTTTCGCAGAAATTCCGGCGTCGGCGTCGGCGTCGTTGGTTGTGAGCGAAAAATCATCATCTTGTCCGTGACCGAAAAATCGAGAAAGATGCAAATAAAATAAATAATAAAAACTTTTGGGGTCCGAGTGAGGATCGAACCCGGGTCGTCTGCGTGGCAAGCAGGTGTTCTACCACACAGCCATGCCTCTGCTTGGATATACTGTGAAAATAACTTCCTCTGCTTGGAAATGCAGTGCAAAATAACTTCCATGCTTCGCAAACGCAAGCGTCCTTTATATAGGCGTCGCAGTATAACGTAATATCCCAGGAAATATTGCGTGGTACAAGCGTAAATTGCCATCGGGCGGGTCAGAATATTTGACTATCATAACGATTCCATAGTTTAAAGCCAGCCACCCATTACAAACGGCACACACCTCACTGGCGCGTATTCCCTTAACACCACGTAGAGGGTGCATAGCAAGTTCGAAAACATTTCCCACATTTCCCGCGCATAATATCTCTTGGTTTAAACCATACTACCCATTACATAGTATGCACTAAGTGATTGAAGCACGCAGTAGGGACGGGATAAGCACACACCCTTAGGAGCTTCGCCCCTAAAACAGTATCCACTAAGTGACTGAAGTACGGACTAGGGATAGGATATCGCTATCGCGTTGAACTCTTAAAGGCGAAGCTTAAGCGTCCCCCCAATTTTTTCCTACTGGAACATGCCAATCGCTGCTAATGGGCAATGAGAGACGGAAGACTCCGATTGGACACAGAGACCCGCAGTCCGCTTTTAGTTAACGCGCACGCTGCGAATTTTCTTATTCTTCAACAACACACAGGAGAAATCTCTCACCGGCACCACCTTGCAGGTCAAGATCCATTGCCATATATAGGGGGTGGCCAGTGAACGGCTGTGCAGCGCGAGCAGTCGGTTTTTTTCAACCAAGAAACTCGCTAGCAGACGCTGCGTGCGTCGGTCTCGCGAGGCGAGAGAGGGGGGGAGCGTAGGAGAGGAGAGAGAGGGGGGGACGCGCATGCGCAGTGGGATTGTGGACGCCGCGGTCAGGGATGCCTAGAGGAGAGAGGGGGGAGCGTAGGAGAGGAGAGAGAGGGGGGGACGCGCATGCGCAGTGGGAGTGTGGACGCCGCGGGCAGGGATGCCTAGGGGAGAGAGGGGGGAGCGTAGGAGGAGAGAGAGGAGGGGAGGCGCATGCGCAGTGAGGGTGTGGCTGCCGCGGGGAGGGATGAGGAGAAAGAGGGGGGAGAGGAGGTTTTTTTGTTTTTTTAAAGGGTTCGCGCATGCGCAGTAAGTGAGGCCCCGCGGCACACCACCACCGCCACCACCACCACCGGATTAAGCTTCGCCATAAGATGCTTCACATCTAAAAACACTTACGATAGAATGGTAACCGAACCCGGGCCCTCTGCGTGGCAGCCCAGCACTCTACCACTGAGCTACACCGACGCTTGAAACTGCGTTGCAAACTGACCCTATGCAGGCTTCATGTCGGGTAAGGAATCGCGTTAACATCTGTAATAAAGCGTTTCAGAACAGTGAAGTAACAACCAGGCGTCAAAGACTGCGAATTGCGTAACGTGGGTCGGTCAATGTTCCAACCCTTTACAAACGCCTCAGGCATAATTATGCATCGTCGTCAGCCACAGCATCAACGAAGTTCAGACAATGCGTTACATGTGTGTAGCGGGCAACGGGCTTTTAAAGGAGCACTTACACAAAATTTCGAAGGCAAGATAATGAGCGAGATTGATTTATGTGGAGACATACACAACATCTACGAAATATCAAGGGCAAATATAGCCTAGAACATATTTAAAATCAATTTCAAAGTGCATGCCGCGCGACTGAGCGAGATGCGGAGCCCCCCGCGACGCCGACATCGACGCAGTGGCAATGTAAACAAACCTACGTCACGAGTTTGTGTTGGCCGGTTGCTGGCGCAGGCCTTGCGCTTGCGCTGCCTGCGATTCCTTCCTCCTTGCCTGCGGCTTTGCGTGTGCTGGCTGTGCTGGCTGTCAGTGCGGCGCCCGCTCGCGTGCGTGGCGCCCCGTCAGAGTTCTGCGTGGTCACGTGGCCAGCTGCGTTTATCTTGCCACCGGAACTGCTGCTGCCTAGCCGTCTAATTGGACACAGGCGTCCACGGAATACACTTTCGAATTTACAAAGGGCCCGTTAATTTAAGCGCTGGAACGCGGATGGCGTTTGTGCGATGTCCAAAGCGCGAGAAAATACTAACGCATGCGAACGGAGGAAGATTAGTCTCGCGTCTCGCTGTGATTCGAGGTAAAAAATTAAAAAAGAAAACACGCACACATTCGGTTTGTGTGTTATCCCACTCAGAGTGTAAAAGAAAAAAGACATGGCAGAGTCAGTGGAATGGCCGCACGCTTTCGCCGAACACACTTTGGAATGTACAAAGTGTCCTTCAATTTTCCAAAGCATGACGAATAATGGAATAGTGCACGCTTCCCCACTACACAAAAATTTTGATGATATATGGCGTAGTGGGTACCGCGCAAGTTTGCTTTAAGTCGTTGCCTCAAGAGTGTTTAAACGATGCTCTAGAAAGGTCGCTCTTCCAGCTTGCGCTGTGACTGTGTTGCGCGTTCCGCGCAGGCCTGGCGGTTTTTTTCTTTCGTACTCGTTCAAAGGGGTGGGGGGGGGGGGGGGGGGGGCGGCACTGCAGTGAGACTTCGCCTCCCCCCCTGTAATGGGGAACGCTGCGCATGCCTGTGAGGATCAATACTTTGATAAAGCAGAGGATGGATTTCGCCTTCGAGACGTCTTAGGCGAATGCATAAGGGACCTTGAGCATTGTTTACACGTTCCTCCAGCACAGGAACGAAAGCTCGTTCCTTCCCAATTTTAGAACGAGTTCCCGTTACAAGCTTTTGTAATGCGAAAGGAACGCGTTACAGTTACATTTCGAAAATTAGTACGTGCCGTTACATTAACGTTACAATTGACTTTTTCTAAATAAAAATATAGGGTCGGATAATCCTGAAGCGAAATAAAGTAAGCAACTTAAACCTCCCATCAAGATACATATATTATACGACTTTGACATCGCCGACAGCAGGTTATACGACGTGAAATGAATCTAAATGAACGCTCTGAGTCGAATTTTTCAGAGGCTACCCGCCATACTACAAGCACGTCTAACTGCAGCTTGCATGCTCGTCAATTTCAAGTCCCACACATGTGGCACTTTCCAAGTCGGTCTTCAAAGGCGCAGCCAAGATACTGCGCTTCAGATATTGAAATAGAAATACCTATTCTATACCAACAGCGCTCGTATTGTCCCTCTTTGCTTTTCATTCCTCGCCTTGCCTTCCGTTACGCTTTACCTTCAGCACTTTCGTGCTTGCGCTGCAACCCCTATTAACATGCAATTCAACCAACTCGCCCAAATAGCCGTTCTTCTTAAATACCTACCCATGCACCAATATAATAAAATTTCTTGTACAGGAAACCGCATCGAAAGGGACTATGCTTTGGCGTTTAATGATTACTTATTGAAAATTCCGTGTGAGTAGAAAATAATGTGCGAGATACACATTTGCAACTTAGTGAAGTCTCCTGTTCGCAGCCAGCCAACATATTTCTGAGTATTTGCCTCTCTGTTTTTTGTCTCCTACTCTCTTTCTTCTCTTTCTTTCTCTTTATTATTCTCTTTCTCTTTCTTTACACATCTTTCTTTCTCTCTATCTTTGTAGTTCTCTAGCCTTTTTTCATTCCCTCTCTTTCTTCCTTTCTGTCTAACTCTGTCTCTATACCCGTTCTCCCCTCTTTTCCGTCCTCCTCCATCTCACTACCCTTTCCACAGCCCTTGCTATATGACACTATACAAGGCTCTGCTATGCTCTGCTATGCTCTGCTAGTGTGCGCGCATGTTGCCGAGAAACGCACAGCCAGTAATTTCCTCAACATCCCACTTCATTAGGATGGTCACTTAGCTAACAGATCTATACAAGCAAATGGAAAGTCAGCCAGAACGGTATTTGCATTGTTGAGGTGCTTATACCTCCTTACCGCCGTTGTAGGTATGATTAGAAAATGCCGTTACTTGATAGATTTGCTCTGGAGATGTATGCTGATTTTTTTTAGTGCTATGTGTTCGTCGTTGGGCCACGATACGAGGAGAATGAAAATATCAGTTCAAAGTGTCATGCTATGATAATACCAGGAAAGAAAAAGGAAAACGGATAGCCGAGTGGTTACTGCGTTCGCCTTCGGATCGTGGATAGGCGGTTTCGAATACGACTTCGCCGAGAATTTTTAAGGCGAAAGCCTTTAATGTCTCATGCTCACGTCCGTCCGTCCGTCCGTCCGAACCCCGGCACGGTGCCAGGTGGCCGCCGGGGCGCGCAAACGGACGCCGGTCGCGTCCGACTCTACAGCTCTCGCGCCTTGCTTGCTAAGCGTCGCTGTGCCCAGCGTTTCCAATCATGCAAGGAGGGAGACGCGCGCATCGCTTTCCGTTCTGACCGACCCCGTCTCAATGGACACAGGCGTTCGCGGAACACACTTTGGAATTTAAAAAGTGTCCGTCAATTTAAGCGCTAGAACACGGATGCCGTGTGCACGATGCGTAAAGCGCGAGAAAATACAAACGCATGCGAACGGAGGCAGATTAGTCTCGCGTTTCGCTGCGATTCGCGGTAAAAATTAAAAAAGAAAACACGCACAAATTCCGTTTGTGTGCTATCCCACTGAGAGTGTAAAAGAAAAAAAAAAAAAGACATGGCATAGTCAGTCGAATGGCCACACGCTTTCGCCGAACACACTTCGGAATGTACAGTGTCCTTCAATTTTTTTCGGCAATAATTACTTTCTATCTGTTTCTCTATATCTATTTCGCTTTGTCTTTACTCCTTCTCTTGCGTATTGGAGTTATTGGATCCCACGTCGGATAAATTAGTGAACGTGTTCGGAGAGCGAAGCAGAAGAGGAAGAGGATGAAGATAGCGTGTGCTGGTTTATGACGATGGTTTGGCTTGGAAAAAACTTTATTAATAAATGTCCGAAGGCGTGTGCCCTAGCACACGGCGGGCCGCTCCCACGACGGGACAGTAAGGCTGAGACCTACTGCCGCATCGTGGGCCCTCTGGACAGCCCAAATTTGTGATTGTATGTCCGGACTTATGACAATTTTCTTTTTACGACAGACGGCAAGCCTGGAGCATATCATCTCTGTTGTAAAAAAAAAAAAAAAAAGAACACCGGGCACACTTGGCGTCAGATGCCACCGCGTGGCAGGGAGACGCAGAGGGGTCATTCCACGTGCCGCAGTTTAAAAGAAAAAGAAGTATCAAACAGCGTCGAAAAGTCATATAATCATATAATCAATCCTTGGCCAATCCCCCCTGGGTGGGTATGAGCCATGTCGGAGGCAACAACAACAACAGTAGGCAGGGAGGCAGGCAGGCAGGCAGGCAAAGAACTTTATTAGTATCCGGAGGCGGCGCTCGACCCCCCCTTAGCGTCGGCTTCTGAATTGTGGACACTCGCAGCGCGTGGCTCAAATACAAACACGTAATAACTGCAACAGTTGTTAGTTCACGCTTGTCCTGTGTATACCTATGCGTCCTTTTGGAGCGTCCTTCTTTGTGCTGCGGCGGCGCATTGCAAGTATCGAGCTGCTTGTCGTTTTTCGTGTGACAAACTAATTTCTTGCTATCGCATTCATTGCTTCGCCCGAGTGGCGAAACTTGGACTTTTTTGTACGATAAGGGAACACTACGGGGTACAGAGGATGGTTGACGATCGACGACCGGCGCCGCTCGACAACCGGCCAGGTCTCGCCATAAGGAGCTTCGCCCCTAAAAGAAAACGGTGCCCAACTGCATCGGAGATTTTGAAAGGGCAGCCAAACGTATTCATTTATTTCCTTTTCATTATATATTATTATTTTTTTTACAGCAGAGGTGTGCCGCCCACCGTTTGTCCGGTTCGCGAAGAAACTATCATGTCGGCGTGGCCACGTCAAGCCAACTTAAGAATAGCTGCAACTAGTTGATCCAAAGTAATCATAGACAAGCCTTATTAAGCCTTGTTGAGCATGGTAAAAGCGAATTAGCTACGCATAACTAAGCTGATCAATTCTAAGCTTAATAAAAGCCGGCAGATCCCACGCACTGTGGGAATCGATGTAATGCGAAGCAGCCAGGAAGGAGCAAATCATGCTTTACATATTTTGCATGTCATGTTTTACATTTTACGACCTGTCGTTTGTGTTCGTCATACAGTCACGTCGCGATATACCAGTTTTGGTGTATGTCAAGCTAGCGAACTGGACGCAAGCGCACCATGAGCGTGGTATGCAAATGGCATTGTAGATGACATGCATGCCAAGATTTTCATGTTACCACCTGCCACCTATGTTGGTTATACAGTCATGTCACTCAATACCAAATTTGGTGTATATCAAGCTAACGAAGCTTAAGTTCGCTGATGACATTGCATTGATGAGTAACGCGGGAGACGAATTACAGCTTATGATTACTGAACTGGATACGGAAAGTAGAAGAGTAGGTCTGAAAATTAATATGCATAAAACTACTTTTTAAAGTAATGTGGAACAATCTTGGCAAAGAACAGCGCTTTGCGATAGGCTGGCGAGACACTGGAAGTTGTAAAAGAGTACGTCTACTTAGGTAGTAACCGTGGAGCCGAACCATGAGAGTGAAATAACTAGAAGAATAAGGATGGGATGGGGCTCATTCGGCAAGCATTATCAAATCATGAATGGTAGTCTACCACTATCCCTCAAGAGGAAGGTAAATAACAGCTGCATCTTACCGGTACTTACCTACGGAGCAGAAACCTGGAGACTTACAAAGAGGGTTCAACTTAAACTGAGGACGACGCAGCGAGCGATGGAAAGGAAAATGATAGGTGTAACCTTAAGAGACAGGAAGAGAGCAGAGTGGGTCAGGGAACAAACGGGGGGTAAAGGATATCATAGTTCAACTCAAGAAGAAGAAATGGATATGGGCCGGGCACGTAGAACGTCGGCAGGATAACCGCTGGTCATTAAGAGTAACTGACTGGATTCCAAGTGATGGCAAACGCGTGAGGGGGAGACAGAAAATTAGGTGGGTAGATGAGATTAAGAAGTTTGCAGGTATAACGTGGCAGCAGAAAGCACAGGACCGGGTTGATTGGCTAAACATGGGAGAGGCCTTTGCCCTGCAGTGGGCGTAGACAGGCTGATGATGATGAAGCTAACGAAACGGCCATCGGCGCCATGAGCGTGAAATGCAAGTCATGTCGCTCGTGACATGTCATAATTTCCATATTACCACTTGTCATTAATGTTCGTCATACAGTCATGTCACTCAATACCGAATTTGGTGTATATCAAGCTAACGAAACGGCCGCGAGCGCGCTATGAGCGTGGAATGCAAGTCATGCCGCTCATGAAGTCATGATTTTCATATGACCACTTGTCATTTACGTTCCTCATACAGCCATGTCACTCAATCCCAAATTTGGTGTATGTCAAGCTAACGAAATGGGCGTGGCATGTAAATCATACTTTTCATGACAAGTTAGTCATGATTTTCATGACATGACCAGCCATTTATGTTCGTTATAC
This sequence comes from Rhipicephalus appendiculatus, assembly GCA_030522465.1. NCBI lineage: Eukaryota > Metazoa > Arthropoda > Arachnida > Ixodida > Ixodidae > Rhipicephalus > Rhipicephalus appendiculatus. Next base: position 30,923 of record JALIZH010015306.1, on the reverse strand, counting down.
AGTCATGTTATACCACACCAAATTTGGTATAAATCCCATTAACGATACGGCCAGGAGAGCACAAAGTCGTAGGCGGCTAGATAGATAGATAGATAGATAGATAGATAGATAGATAGATACATAGATAGATAGATAGATAGATAGATACATAGATAGATAGATAGATAGATAGATAGACAGACAGACAGACAGATAGATAGATAGATAGATAGATAGATAGATAGATAGATAGATAGATAGATAGATAGATAGATAGATAGATAGATAGATAGATAGATAGATACGCTCAAAGTCGCCGAAGTTTGCTAAGAAATGCTTCGCATTTAAAATCAACTGTCCCATCCGCATGCGGCCGGTCTCGGCGTCGCTCGCTGCCCTGCGCCTCCGGCGGGCGCCCTGAAGTGAAAACTAGGATGCAGCATCCGCCCGTTTCTGCATGATGTGCTGCGTGTTGCCCGCGCCTGTTGAATGCCGTAAAACGTTTACAGATGGAACTCCGTTCCCCCCTGCCGTTCCGTCGTGGACGTAACTCGTTACCGTTACACTTCTACCGATCCTGAATGGAACGGTGGCGTACCTCCGTTCCTCCCAAATGGAATTAGTTCCTGGAACGTCGTTCCTTGGAACGTTGTTCTGTAGAGCACTGACCCTGAGAGTTTTGCTCTCGCATAGAGTACATATGGTACTCTGAAACGTTCATATTTTGTTCCAAACACAATATTTCACGCAAACAGCGATCACCAGCTACACGATATGCATTAATGGCCAGCCCATCTCTTACAAGCGAAGTCATCGTTTTCCAGGCGTCATTGTTGAACGAGACCTCTCCTGTAGCCCTCACGTATATCTTACTTGAAAGCGAAACTCGTATCTATTGTCCACGTCCTGAAATTCATCGCCGGAAAAAGATGGGGTCCATCGTTGAGTTCCATGCTACAGCTATAGCAAGCACTTTTTATTGGTGTACTGCGCTACAGCTCTCCTCTGCTTCCAAAAACATGCATGTCAAATATTCGACCACTTCAAAGAGTGCAAGCACAGGCACTATGTGTTCCCTCGGCCTACCACGAAGCACCTCAACAGCCGGAACAGTTATAATGGCTCGGAACCATCCGGTTACGACCTACGTCATGAACGACACGCTGAGGGCACATATTCGACATATTCCACAGATGGTGTCGAGCCATCTGCCGTAGCTGCCAGAATAACGACCGCAGGCGTCGTTCTCCAATGTCGTCAGCTCTCACCGCTCAAAGAGCACAGACAATCGGGTTTCAAACCCTCGGCGCGTTCACCATCCGCCTTGTGGTGCGTACGTCAACCGGATGTGCGCCTTTCCGTCCCAGGAATAAGAAACAAGAAAGACCTTTCTACATTGGCCTTGAAGCAAGTAGCTCCGGACTGTTTGCACACTTTCTATGCTGACAGAATTCACGTGTACAGGGATGGCTCTATACCACCCGCACAAGCTCCACTGGCGCCACCATCATCCCATCGTGACACATTGATCTCACCTATAGGTGAAGGTGTTGTGCACCTTCTTTTCTTAATCCTCGTCCCTCAGTGCGCTGCCAAAATCAAGATGACTCACCTACAAAGTTTTGTCACGTGAGCACATCGACTAGTTCGGAGATTGTTGCCCTGCGAGGTGCCGTCGATTATATCAAGCAACAACCGGCGAATCGATTCCGCGATTCAAAGTTGGCTCTACAATGTCTTTCGTCTGCATTTCGTCGCGGATCGTACGAACAACTTGTGTGGGAAATAAGAGAAATGCTGCACTAGGTGATCGAGAAAGGACACGACGTTGTGTTCCAGTGGATACCAAGTCATTGCCGGTATCTCTGGCAAAGAACTCGCTGATGACGCTGCCAGAAACGCACACGTAGACACAGACCTTGTTTCTATACCTTTATCCAGGATGGACGCGGCTCGACACTTAAGTAAGATGGCGTAGAACATGACACTCCAGAAGTGGCAATCATCACAGTCCACACATCATCGACTGTACTCTCTCGACCCATCTCTACTCCTGCGGCTACTCCCTGGTCTTTCCCGGGAGGAACGTACAGTGTTGTGCCGCCTGCGTCTGGGCGTAGTTTTCACCAAACGCCTACTCATTTAAGATTGAGATGGCCGACAAGCCGAGTGCAACGACTGTGCTATCGATGAGTCTATTGAACACATTGTGTGTTACTGCCCGACATACACCAACGAGAGGCTTCACCTCCGCACTTTTCTACATCAACTGGACGGAAGCGCTTTCACTGCCGAGAGGGTATTGGGACCACGGGGCTGCCCATCACAGTTCCGTAAGGCAATGAAAGCGCTGTTGCGTTTTCTCAAGGACATCGGGCTGATTCGTCGTTTGTGATGTCAAACGTGCAACTGTTACGTCGGCTCAAACAGTGACTTTTCTCTCCTCCTCTGTAAATTTCCTTCCCTCTCCCCCTTCCCCCCTTGCAGGGTGGCCTACCGGACTCAGCCCAGGTTAACCTAACCCAGGTTAACCTAATATGAAAATCATGAATAACTTGTTATGAAAAGTATGATTTACACGCCATTGACATAGTGCTCCTGAGGCCGTTTTCTTAACTTCATATTTCTAAAAATTGGTACGATCAGAAATTTCTGCATGACCAACATAAATGACAGGTGGTAATATGAAACTCATGACCTGCATGTCATGTACAACGTGATTTACATTCTACGCTCATGGAGCGCTGACGGCCGTTTCGCTAGCTTGATATACACCAAATTTGGTATGGCGTGACATGACTGTATGACGAACATAAATGCCAAGTGGTCATACGGAAATCATGACATGTCATGTGCAACATGACTTGCATGCCACGCTCATGGCACCCTCGCGGCCGTTTCGCTAGCTTGATATACACCAAATTTGGTATGCAGCGACGTCATTGTATGACGAGCATAAATGACAAGTGGTAATATGGAAATCATGACATGTCATGTGCAACATGACTTGCATGCCACGTTCATGACACTTTCGTGGCCGTTTCGCTAGCTTGATATACACCAAAATTTTAAGGCTCATGCTCACGTCCGTCCGTCCAGTCGTCCATCCGTCCGTCCGTCCGCCCTTCCAGCCGTGCCCTGGCACGGTGCCAAGTGGGCACCGGAGCGCGAAAACGGACGCCGGCCGCGTTGGACTATACAGCGCTCGCGCTTTGCTTACATAGCGTCACTGTGCCCAGCGTCTCTACTCATGCAAGGAGGGAGACGCGCGCATCACGTTCCATTCTGACTGACCCCGTCTCAGTGGGCACAGGCGTTCGAGGAACACACTTTGGAATTGACAAAGTGTGCGTCAATTTAAACTCTGGAACGCGGATGGCGTGTGCACGATGCGCAAAGCGCGAGAATACGAACGCATGCGAAACGGGGGCAGATTGGTCTCGCGTCTCGCTGCGATTCAAGGTAAAAGATTAAGCGAAGTTGAGTGGCAGGTGGTAAGATGAAAATCTTGGCATGCATGTCATCTACAATGCCATTTACATGCCACGCTCATGGTGCGCTTGCGTGCAGTTCGCTAGCTTGATATACACCAAAATTTGTATTGCGCGACGTGACTGTATGACGAACACAAATGACAGGTCCTAACATGTAAATAATGACATGCATATTATGTACAGCATGATTTGCTTCTTCCTGGCTGCTTCGCATTACATCAATTCCCACAGTGCGTGGGATCTGCCGGTTTTTTTCTTCATGCCAGCTCATACTCGCTCCCCCCTTTCTTTCCCTTTAAAGGAGTATTGACACAGAATTTTGAAGGCAAGATAACTTGTGAAATGAATTTGTGTGAACACATACGCATCATCTACAGAGTATCAACGGATAATATAGCCTAGAACGTACTTACATTAAATTTTCAAGTATGCACCGGGGCTTTATACACTTTATTCGAATAACTTGTTTCTTTTCTATTTTGTCGTTTATAACTACGACCTAGCCCGTTTCAGGCTCGCCCGTAGGCGAGCAGAAACGCCAGTACCGTGAAAAATTGCAATCTACCGCGTCTAGGCAACCTTCGAGCCCGGGCGTTGCACATGCACCTCGCGGCGTCCGCAAACCAAAGACGATGAAAGAACACGACACAAATGAATCCCTGTTTCGCTTCTCTACGGCCGATTCTACAAACGCGCAGCGCAAAATGAAACGTGCCGCTCTCGGGCGACCACTGAAACCAGCGGTCAACGGACGATTTGCACAAGCAGCACTGCGCATTGCAGCTGCGGCGTGCATCACGTGGGCGTCCACGTGCCACCCGTTAGCAGTAAGATTACAAAAATATGCTTGTAGCACTTTGCGCTAAATGCGTATTTCGAGATATGCGTACTTTTATTGCTTTACCGCGTGCCTCGCGCAAACAACTTTACTACTAACCTCGATACCAGACGAGCAACGTGCTCCTGCATTGAAGCTTGGTCTTGACTTGACGAAGCAAGTCAGCCTGAGCGTCTATGAATCGCGAAGCCCGGCTTAGGGCGTTTTCCAAGTCCGCTCCTTGCTTCGAGGCCGACTTCCTAAAGTTAAGTCGAAGCATGAGCCAAGTAACATCTCTGCATTCGGGGGTAACTCCCGTATTCAGAAACGCTCCTTGACTTGAACCTTGACTTGCCACCGCCTTCAATGCAGCACAAACGCGTTTCGAACGCCCTGTCTTTAGGCATTGCCAAGGCCACACAAACGTGTTTGAAGCGCGCTGCCTTGGGGCGGTGGCAAGTCAAGTCAAGGAGCGATTGTGAATACGGGCGTAATCCCTGAGGAGTCTGGCAGTGGCACTCTCACTTCGGCGTTCGTCTTTCCTGGTGTATTAAGGGCCCCTCACCAGGCCCCATAACCAATTTTAGTTAGACGCTGGCAGTTGTTGTGTGTCCGATGAGGAGCATTATGCCACAAGAATTTTTTCAATCGGTTCATTAGGCGCTGAGAAAACCTATATTTTGATGCGGCGCGAAACGATGATGCGAGGAGGCGAGCTCGAAACCCTTGCCGCTCGGCCCGCGTAGCCTTCGCAAGCCATATCTCTTCCCTACCTTCTCCGGCGTCCGAGCGAGAACATCACGTCATGCACGCAAGGTCACGTGTGCATGACGTGCCCGAGGAAGCCCAGTTCCCCGAGCACGCGTGCGGCGTTGTTTTGTTGACCAGCGTTATTTTGTGGTCTATTGCCTGTTTCTGCGGGATGGATGCCTCGGTGCGCGTTCGTTTCACTTTTCACTGGCACGAGAGTGGCGGTATCATGAGCCAGTGCCGCATTTACGTTTACTTGGACGCGCTAGAATAAATGAGTACATTGAGTGCTCGAACGCGCCAGGACATCACTCTCGTTTCCAGGGCTGGCGTCTGCTCAATGCGCTAACCTCGGGGACACGAACGCATGCGAAACGGAGGCACATTAGCCCCGCATATCGCTGCAATTCAGTGAACAAAAATGAAAAAGACGCATACATTCCCCTTGTGCGTCTCATTATTTCTCTCAAGTTTTATTCATCTATTCAAGCAACAAAATCCACAAACTACACACGTCGTGTCAAATAATTTTCGCAGTGTCACGTGCTACTGGTCAATGCACAGCCGTCTACGTAGAGGACCGTCGTCACAGCACTGCCATCTACGTAGGGACATTCCGCCGTGTACGTCATCCCCTCATTCTCTACGCGCGAGCACGCGAAATGAAGGGCAAGCAGCGTTCAGCTTGAAATTTGACCCATTTCCGCGGCGCGTAGCGTTGCAAATTTTGGCAGACGTGATCGTAAACGCTCAGTGTATCAATTGCGCTCGTCAGCTAAAAATTGTCAAACCTGGTGAGGGGCCCTTTAAGGTGAAAGCCTTCAATATCTCATGCTCACGTCCATCCGGCGTCCGTCCGTCCGTCCGTCCATCCGTCCGTCCGTCCGTCCATCCATCCGTGTCCCCGTTTGCCCCTGGCATCTCAACGTCTCGCCCACCAGCCGCTGCTCTATCATCGTCGCCAGCCAGCCCATGTCAACTCGATCAGTCAAGCATCCGTGTTTTGGTCAGACTGAACTCGGGTTCTTCTCCGCTCGGCCGCTCAGCCGCGTTAGAGCTAGACTATCTAGTTTAGATCATCGAACTTACGTTTTGGTTGTAATTAGGAGTGGTTTACCGTGTGCAGTGAACTTCTTACTAAGTGTAATTTTGTGTACATATATAGTTTTCACTTTAATTCTTGATTAAATGTTTCGTGTGTGGGTTTGTTAAACCAACTGCTTTGTCAATAAGACTCTCAGTGGCTCAGCCATGGAGGGCCGTTACGAACCAAAAGAAGAATTTGCATCACAACACCCAAGGTGCACGTCTGCTTCGTCAAGACTTCTCGTAGAAGTTTAGTAGCTTTTAAGGCGAAAGCCTTTAATGTCTCATGCTCACGTCCATCCGGCGTCCATCCGTTCGTCCGCCCATCCGTCCGTGCCCGTCCGTCCATGTCCGCCCATCCCTCCGTCCGTCCGTCCGTCCGAACCCTGGCATGGAGCCAGGTGGCCGCCGGGGTGCGCAAACGGACGCCGGTCGCGTCGGACTCTACAGCGCTCGCGCTTTGCTTGCGTAGCGTCGCTGTGCCGAGCATTTGGAATCATTCTGACCGACGCCGTCTCAATGGACACAGGCGTTCGCGGAACACACTTTGGAATTTACAAAGGGTTCGTCAATTTAAGCGCTGGAACGCGGATGGCGTTTGCACGATGCGCAAAGCGCGAGAAAATACCAACGCATGCGAACGGAGGAAGATTAGTCTCGCGTCTCGGTGCTACTCGCGGTAAAAATATTAAACAAGAAAACACGCACACATTCGGTTTGTGTGTTATCCCACTGAGAGTGTAAAAGAAAAAAAGACTCGGTATAGTCAGTTGAATGGCCACACGCTTTCGCCGTACATACCTTTGGAATGTACAAAGTGTGCTTCAATTTTTTCCTTGGGTTATAACTTTGTGTTTCGTGTATATGCCTAAGTGAATCTCGCAGGACACGTAGAAAGGAGCGCGTGTTTGAGATCTGCTCCGCCAGCAGACGCAGCGATCCCAGCTGCTGGCAAGAAAAGCGTTTGCTTTCGCAATGTACTGACTGAATTAATTTTTTTTACTTTCCAGACAATTAACTGGCCCTTAAGTAAACTTGCTATCCCATATCATATGTATCCAAAATAACTTTTGACTCGAACGATAACCATCGCTGTCATACCAGTTTTATTTTTTAAGATGAATTTTTTGAATTTTTGGAGAGCCGGAAGTAAGTTGGTCAACCGCAAGTGCTTGGAAGAGAAACAAATGTGCCCCTTGTTACTCATGCCACTAAAAAAAGTCAGTTCAGAGTTTTACATGCTCTGCTGTGGGAGAGCGGTACATTGTCCCTTGCACAACGAAAAGGAAGAACAGGAACTCGCCAAGTGAGGCTGTGTAACAGAGAGAGAGAATGAGAGTAGAAGAAAGGCAGAGAGGTTAACCTGGGCTGAGTCCGGTAGGCTACCCTGCAAGGGGGAAAGGGGGAGAGGGAAGGAAAGTTACAGAGGAGGAGAGAAAAGTCACTGTTTGAGCCGACGTAACAGTTGCACGTTTGACATCACAAACGACGAATCAGCCCGATGTCCTTGAGAAAACGCAACAGCGCTTTCATTGCCTTACGGAACTGTGATGGGCAGCCCCGTGGTCCCAATACCCTCTCGGCAGTGAAAGCGCTTCCGTCCAGTTGATGTAGAAAAGTGCGGAGGTGAAGCCTCTCGTTGGTGTATGTCGGGCAGTAACACACAATGTGTTCAATAGACTCATCGACAGCACAGTCGTTGCACTCGGCGTTGTAGGCCATCTCGATCTTAAACGAGTAGGCGTTTGGTGAAAGCTATGCCCAGGACGCAGGCGGCACAACACTGTACCTTCCTCCCGGCAAAGACCAGGGAGTAGGCGCAGTAGTAGAGATGGGTCGAGAGAGTGCAGTCGATAATGTGTGAACTGTGATGATTGCCACTTCTGGAGTGTCATGTTCTGCGCCAGCTTACTTAAGTGTCGAGCCGCGTCAATCCTTGATAAAGGTATAGAAAGAAGGTGTGTTTCTACGTGTGCTTTTCTGGCAGCTTCATCGGCGAGGTCGTCGCCGAAGATACCGCAATGACTTGGTATCCACTGGAACACAACGTCGTGTCCTTTCTCGATCACCTAGTGCAGCATTTCTCTTAGCTCCCACACAAGTTGTTCGTACGATCCGCGACGAAGTGCAGACGAAAGACTGTAGAGCCAACTTTGAATCGCGGAATACTTCCCATCGATTCGCCGGTTGTTGCTTGATATAATCGACGGCACCTCGCAGGGCAACAATCTCCGAACTAGTCGATGTGCTCACGTGACAAAGTTTGTAGGCGATATTGCCGGGTCGTGATGGGATGACGGCCCCTTCCCTTAGTGCGCACGCCTATGTCGACCCTCCCCCGCGCCCTTCCGAAATCTTTCTTTACTTAAAGTGGCTTGCATTGCCTCCGTGATCGGCCCACCTTGGGTCAAGCGACAATGTCCTGTGATGGCATCGCATCACGGGATTATTTTCGGCGACCTGCGTCGTCTTTCATGGTTTCGTCTTTGCATCATTTCCATGACGAGTTTTTACATCACTCGCGCTGACGCCGACGGAGATCTTTTGTATTTTATGCGCCATCTAATGTTCTCGTGATTACTAAGCTGACACTGTTCGGCGAAATTCCACAGAGAGGACTATAAAGCGTATACCACGGCGCGTCAACGGCTAGCATTGCAGTTGGACCCGAACTGACCTTCCCGGCCTCCTCCTATGCCACTCCAAATACCCTCCACAAATAACGAAAGCTACACTGCATTATTTCGTTAACATTTTTGTTAGCCTAATTACAGTTTGAATCGATTCTCTACGAGATATTTAAGGCAGTTTTGGCTGCTGCGTATGGCTTTTATCCGAGTCCCTGTAACGTCCCAGACGAAAAGGATATAGCGATGTATCATTGGCTTCTAAGTTTCGGCGTTATCCGCTCCGACGGTGCTTCGAGACACATGAACCCGCCTAGTCAGTCATACGCGTGGTATGCTTGTTCGGCGCAGTCATAAGACGAAAGCTTTAGCTGCCTCAACAAACGCGAAAATTGACTGCCGTGGGCGTCGACAGTGTAGAGTCGGCGTCCCACGTCGGCCGCGTCAACACGAGTGATGCAAAAAACATCACGTTACGACGTCATCATGACGCGACAGAGCGCCAAATTTTGTGACGTCATTCCCGACTACGCCATGACGACATCGTGATGTGATATAGCGACGTCATCACATGATATCTCCGCTTTCTCTAAAGTGGGCGGATCGCGGAAGTGGTGCGAAACCAGCTCAGGTGCCGAAAGCTTTAGAGGGGGCCCTGCGATCAATACATGAACTGAAAAGAACAAGAAGACCTCCTTCGCCTTCGAGTCGTCTTAGGCGAATGACTGAGGGACCCTGTCATGTTTTTTTTACAAGCCATGCAAACGTCTGATCTGAATCGTTGACCGCAAATGTTCGCAATATTGCCAAACGGAGGCCGTTGTGAGAAGCACCACGCCTGGCCGTTGTGTCAAGAACGTCGTTTCATTTTCATTTTTTGCATTCGTTGCGAAGCTTGTCTAAGTATGCTTTTAGCAATCTAGCTGAAAGGACTTGAAGGCACACTGCAGAGGCCACTTGTCGCACTCTCGCAGGCACCGTTGATAGAAAATCACGGATCATGCCTTCGATGACTGTGGCATTGTTTCGTTATAATATGCGGGAGCATCACAGAATGATGGGTGGTCTACATCCTTGCCTAACAGGTCTTAGGTTCTGGTCAAGACTTGCCCAGTTAAAGGTGCTTGAGCAACATCGTCTCAATATGTGTACCATTTCGTCCTTGCCTCTGCTTTCGGTGATTTATGGCTGCAGACTTCTATAGCTCAAAGCGAGTGCAGTTAGACGATCGTTTGTGATTTCAGTGAGACCATGGCAGAGGTGTTTTAAGAGAACGCTTTTGAATTGCCCACTTGTACGTTGCTGCCTTGAATAGACAAGACAACCTGTCGAAACATTGGCTCCGCCTACACACCGCGCTCAAGAATACAAGTATTTCAAGCTGCCATCTTCTTCTAGACTTCTACTTTGTTTGGGCACGTGGCACACAAGCGTCGTTATCCGTTCAGGAATGTCGAATTAGCAACAGTTCATAGCGTAGTGGGTACCTCGCATGTCTACTCGCAGCAGTCGGTCTGAGGGAGTTTACAACCGTCTCACGAAGGCAGCTTTTCAGCTTACGCTGTGAATGTGCGGCGTGTTCCGTGCAGGCTTGGCGTTTTAAATGCGAAGCATTTCTTTGCGTACTGCAGACACTTTGAGCGTTTCTATCTATCTATCTATCTATCTATCTATCTATCTATCTATCTATCTATCTATCTATCTATCTATCTATCTATCTATCTATCTATCTATCTATCTATCTATCTATCTATCTATCTATCTATCTATCTATCTATCTATCTATCTATCTATCTATCTACCTATCTATCTATCTATCTATCTATCTATCTATCTATCTATCTATCTATCTATCTATCTATCTATCTATCTATCTATCTATCTATCTATCTATCTATCTATCTATCTATCTATCTATCTAGCCGCCTGCGTCTGGGCGCTCTCGTGATCACCTCCTTAACTGCAGCAAAAGGGAGAGTTGGGCTAGTTGGTTGGGGTTCATAGTGAACAGCGCAAAAAACACGACAGAAAGAAGAGACTGCACAACACGAACACCTCCTTAACTTGGGATAGACCAATATTAGTATGGGAGGGTAAGAGGGTTTGACGATTATGACTGTCTGGTCATGACATGAATGGTGTGAAAGTCCCATCGCGTTCGACGTCAAACCCTTTCCTCCAGACACGTCTGACGCTTACCCGTATACCACGGGCCGCTGTATGCGGGTATGCGCCGCAGGTGTTCGACAGTTTATATCTACCGAAGAACGGCGAGAACAGACATTGGTAATTTAAATGCAAGAGCGTTAAGAAAAACTGACATCGGCAGCGTTCACTCGACGAATCCAAAAATAAACATTATGGGCCCAGCAGGAATCGAACCCAAGTATTCTACGTGGCAATCAAGTGTTCTACCACAGAGCCACGCCAGGTCTCGGAACTGCTTTGGAAAAAGACCATATGCAGGCGTAATGTTGGTGAAACGTCAATTGTGTTTGAAGTGCTGGCTATCTTATTTTATAAACATTACATATCTGCTCATTTGATACAGGCGTCGCGTCGGGTTAACGTCGATTGTATACTTAAGCGCCATCCACTGAAGTTGGTCTACGTAGCACTACATATCAGCTTACCACTTCTGGTGTTGGTAAAACCCATGTTGCTGTTGGCATCGTTACGCAGCTGTAAACTACTGCTTATACAATACATTATGCGACTGTTTAATATATGTCTGTGCGTACAACATTTGTACATGTCTTTAGCGTCAATTCGTAACGTTTCGCTCAACAAAAAAAAAATTACACCTCATTCACCTTCCCTCCGCGTGACATCGATAAGCCAGGCTACGTGGGATCTGCCGAATTTCGTTTGTTTGTTTCAACGTTAACAGGATTCTAAACATTACTAAAATGTAACAAGTGATGGCGGCTCCTTGGCTGCTAATGATTGTTTACATTCGTCCCAGGCTGCCAACAGGAACATTAGCGCAAGAAAATGCGAATAAGTGTTGTTATTAATTTATTTAAATAGCGCCGTGTCTTAATCACGTTGGTTGGTCTTTCAGTTTTCGTTTGTTTGCGTTGTTTTGTCTCCGCCCTTCATGGCATGCTTGAAAAACATGCCCAAATAAAATCAAGCTCATAATATACGGCACAGGAGATGTTTCGGCATCTTGGCAGAAAAATTTTAGCAACAATGGCTGGTGCCTTCAGATTATTCGGAGTGCTATCTAAATTAGCCTAATAAACTCAGTTAATGTTTAAACAAGAGCAGATATACACTCAAGCCTAGTACAACAATGGAAGCCCTTCAAAAAGACATCCGATATCTGTTTTAAGCTGCGGACAGGTCGTTGCTGCTGATTTCCGTTGAGGGCTAAGTTCACGCAGGAAACAGGAACTGAGGTGTCAAAGCAGGCACTTGACGCTTATTCTTCGGCAATACCATGTACGGCATTGTTTACACTGCGTTGCTGTATGAGTGAGCCAAGCAATTTTGGCGAGTGCAGTGTGTGGAACAAATACAAGAAAACAAGAAAGGTCAATGCTTTTTAACAATGCTTGTGTTCATCCTTTACTCGACAATGCTGGACAAATGGTCATGTCATGCTGAGAATTAACAAATGATGCGTATTCACTCCTCGCAAAGAGTGCAAAGGATGCACACTTTGACCGTTAAGTTTTGTTTCTTCGTCTAAAAGTTGCCGAAGGTCATCACACTATCAAAATCCCAAGCGCGCAATGTTAAAAGGAATGTAGATTTCGTGTATGAAGGGCTTCTATTTTTAAATTAGGTTCGGATCGTGTCCATAAGCGTGCGCAGAGTTCCCCTTCAGGGGGGGGCGACGGTTCGTCGCAGCGCCCTCCCTCCCTATTATGTCAATGTATGGGGCTGACTTTGCGCCCCCCCCTGTCGCCCCACCTACAATGAATAGGGCTGGCTTTGCGCCCCCCCCTTCTCGCCCCCTCTGCCCCCCCCCCCTCCCCCCGTGCGCACGCCTATGCGCCAGGCGACAGAGTCGAATCTGTTATATATTAAGTAACATGTATGAGTATGTAGGCGCAATAGCGATCGCAATGATAACGCTTGAAAACGGGCACAGCTTTGCGCCCCCCCTTCTCGCCCCCCCTGCCCCCCCCCCCCCCCTGCGCACGCCTATGATCGTGTCTATGTTCTGGCTTAAAAGACAATTTGTCTACGTCTTTACTTGCTGTTCCGATTGCGTTCCGACTAATTTTTTAGTGCCTCCAGCAGTAGTCAAAGTGATTTCGCAAAGACGCCCTGTTGCCTATTTTACAAGGTTTCAGAGCACATTTTATGAAACGCAGTGCATATGTATTGCACACTTATGCGAGGCTAAGGAGAACATGCAGATCATGTCAAATTGTTTTAGAGTGCAGCTCTCAGGCGCCCGTTCCTGCGTTGAGCGGCGTCGCCGTCGCCGTTGGGGGGCGTAACCGATATACGAAAAAGTAACCGATAGACATGAAAAAATAAAATGAGGAAAAAAAAATTGAGCGACATTTTGTCAATTACAAAGTGTGTTCGGCGAAAGCTTGCGGCCATTCGACTGACTATGCCCTGTCTTATTTTTTTTTGTTCATGACACTCCCAGTGGAATTCGCATTCTTCCAAATGTCTGTGCTGGCCGCCTGTGTCCCCTCTCCATCCATTTTGTCATGCTTGTCTCATCGTGGGGCTGGCCGTTACGAGGCCACGACCGTTTGATCTCGGTGCTCCTATAAGGGAGGCGCTCGTGCTGCTAGTACGAACACGGCGGCGACACGGGGTGATCTTGCCGATTGGCGTGCATGACACACGAGCGCGCACTCGCTAAGGTCAGGGGCACACTCGCGCGCGCCGCGACGGCGGCCCATCGACTCGTTACCCTTCTCTCACGCGGGGACGAACGACTCGTTTCATCCCCGCATGAGATAAGGGTATCACGTGATTGCAGAGAGAGTGTGAGGGGGAGAGGCCACAGCTGGCACCATTCCAGGGCGTGGACGGACGGATGGTAGGACGCCGCGAATATGAGCCATTAAAGGCTTTCGCCTTAAAATACCCAGGATTGAATTGACCATTTGCGGAAAAGCGAGCGCCACCTTACGTCCAAACAGTGAAGCTACGGTCGCGCGTTTGGCTTGGAAAACATGGTCGCCCACTAGCATGTGCGAGGCAGCATTCGACGGTTCACGTGCGCATGTTTTGCTGATTTAGCGTTGTTTTTTTCGCCGGAAACGTGCGCCTATCATTGAAAGATAATGATAGAAGAGGATAACATCCCGTTTCCGTTTGTTGCGACTGGGTGACTGGGTGGAGCGAAGATTTTTCGCGGTGCAGCCTGACTAACGACAACGTGTGGCGATTACCTGCACTCGGCCACCTCCACTATTCGCCAGGCTCACCGCGGCTGGTCCTTCAAGGAAGAAGGCTAAGTGGGCTGGGCCAGAGGGGTCGCCGAAGCACAGAAGTGTCCGGCCATCTAGAGCGGCCCGAGGGCCCATCGTCGTCCTGCTTCCACTTCCCCCCACACGCCCCCCCCCCTCACATGATTCTTTCATGGATCAATAAAGTTTTTACCTACCTACCTACGTCAAGCACATGACGCTAAACCTACAAACCGCTGACGACCAGCTAGGTTTGGTAAGAGCAGCGTGCGCACCATCTATGAAATCCGGTATTTATGTTACCACAGCATGGTTCGTCGTCTCTACCGGTCGCATCGTTGGAGCGCACTGCGACTGTGTTGCAGGGTGAGATATTTTGATTATATAGGCGTCTCTAGTGCCGATCACCGAATGAACTAATGAATATTTAGATAAGTGCGCGCCTATGCGCTTGCGAGCATAATAGTATTAACGGGAGGATGCACTTTCTGACAAGCAGCATTACGCTCTCTGACAGCAGTTTCCCCTGCTGCATAGAGCGGCTGCAGCTCCCACTTTTGTGATTATTGAACTACTCGGGCTACTATCTGAATCATGGTTTGCGCTGATACAAGAGAGCGCAGCCTCGCGTACTAAAGGCATTCCCTTTCTTTTTCGCGGTCCGTTACAATGCGCAGATATACGATAGACCGTGTGCTGCGTGCTACTTGCTTCACTTACATGATCACGTGTTTCGCGCATTTTACGTCTCTGCAGTGCTTAGTACCTGCGAACCTTGCTGTTGCAAGGCGTGTTTATAGCTTCAGCAAGAACACGTTCATGGTTGTCTTTGTAAACAGTAGTTTTTTCTTTTTTTTCTTTCAGACTTAGTGAAACGTGCCAGCATGTAGCAGGCGTGCTCTTTAGCGCTGCCGCCAGGGCTGAGGATGCACCGTCCTGCACACACGTACTCTGCAAGTGGATTGTCCCTGCTGAAGGTATTACACCACCAATGTATATGCTTAATAATGCTATGTTATGTTGCCTATCTTGCTGCACAACAAGAACTTTGTGCTTTGGCTAAGTATATACCTACGAGGTACTTCATGCATGCATATTATTATCGTGATATATCAGAAAGTCACAAAAGCAGCTTGGCCGAAGAGTGCCGCAGCACAAGGCATATTGCATGACCCAATGTAGGTCGAAGACCAGTTCAAAGAGTAGTAGGTTTCGGCGTGTTGGTTAGTCATATTTGTAGAGAATACATAGCGCAGTAGGAATGCATGACAGTGCTTGTCCTGTGCATTTTATGCCACAACGCAGGCCGCTTTCCGAAGCTTTTTATCCCTGAGAATCCTACCATCAGAAAGGGGTGGGGAAGGTAGCTTGCACCCAAGGCCTCCTCTAAGCAGTGGATGGCCTGACCAGTAGGCCACCACTATGCTGCATGTAGTGTTCGAGTTTACAAGCCATTGTGTGTCATTCACAACATATACATCTACAGAGAAACCCACAAAGTTGCATTTTCATGACTGCTTACTCAGTCATGCCAGTTTATTTAACAGTGTTGCATTGTTTTCACACCAGAAAGCATAGTACAGAAACAATAAACTCAGCTCCTCGTGTTGAACTGCCCTGCTTGTGCACGTTCATATATACTCTCTCAATACAAACACATACTCTTTATCGCTCACATGCCCTCTCTTTCTTAAGCAGCAAAACTGAAATAACCTATTTCCTGTTTACTTGCAGCAAGGAAACCAGTTGCAAGAAGGCCTTTGGGAGAAATTATGTTTCAAAAGTATTCCATAAACAAACCTACGCGTGGGAAGCGGAAGCGTGACTATGACCCCTGTTCCAGTGCACCACTTCCTAGTCCTCATGACATTGAGTCACTGAGAAATAAGCTGGCAATCTCCTGTCCTGATTTGCAAGCTCTGCGATAAATGTGCCGCACCGATGAAGCCATGGCAAAGCCACCACACAATGAGAACACGCCCATAGAGGACAGCGACGACCTCTGGAGCGAGCCTGCAGCAACCGAGGTACTGGCCTACATAAAGACGCTAAAGCCACTAAGCCAGACAGAGAGGGATCTTATATGCCATGACACAGTCGGCCAAGCAGCCAACAAGAAGTGGCATGCAGCACGGATAGGACGGCTTACAGCATCCGTCTTTAAAAGGATCTGCCGTTCTACAAAGCCCGACAGTTTGTTAAAGGCACTATTGTACCCTTGGGACAGAGCCACGTCTGAGGCAATTGTATACGGCAGACAGCATGAGGCAGATGCTGTAGAGGCTTATATAAAGCTCCTACAGGCCAGAGACCCGAGTGTGGTAGTTCAAGAAACTGGCCTTCACGTCCACAGCCAGTACCCCTTCTTAGCGGCTTCACCAGATAGAATTGTTGTCGTAGACGGAAAAGAAGGTCTACTTGAAGTAAAATGCCCTTTTTCTAAAATAGGGATGACGTGTGAAGACGCCTGCAGTGACCGAAACTTCTGCTGCAGACTCGCAGAAGAAGGCGCGGAACTGAAAAGGGACCATGCCTATTTTTATCAAGTGCAAGGTCAGATGGCTATCACTGGCCATGATTGGTGCGATTTTGTCATATGGACAGAGGGAAATGCACCAGGAGACCCTCCACATGTCAATGTTGAGAGAATAGCATTCTGTGAAAAATTCTGGACTGAGGAAATACTACCAGGACTCATGCACTTCACCAAGCATGCACTCGTACCCGAGATCTTGACAAGGCGCGTCAAAAGGCTCGGGTGACTGTACACATCCGGCATGTATGCGTCATTCAAAAAATTCCAAGAAGGATTTTATGTGTCCACGTGTCTAGGAGGCCTGTGCATGAAAATAAAGAAATTGAAGTAAGACGCATGACTTCACTTACCATCACTATCTTCTGGGGAGAAACCGTTTGAAGCTTTTATTCCGGTTAACTTCATGAGTACACTATAAAAGCTCAGCAACATTCATGGTAATCGCAGCATAATTATGGGTATTCAATTATACTGTTCAATTATACTTGTGAAACCAGTGTCTGCAAGCATTCTTTTTTTTTCTTTAGGCATCAGCGAATGGTCTCAAAGAGACTAGTAGCATTGTAAATAAGAAAATATTTTGTTTTCAGCCCCTGGCTTGCATGTTTTGCTGAAAGCAATTACGTGCTTGCATGTTTGTTGTGACTGATGTTAGACGAGGGTAGTGTAACACAGGCAAACAACCTGTTTCATTATTTGTGACCAAGAGTAGGGCCAATGAGGCTTGACGTGGCTTATGAAAGCTGTCGTGGAAAGCTTGAGGTGAATTCCAGCTATGTGGGGCTTCTCTAGCGTGATTCCATGCAGCATAAAGGTGAATATAGTCGGTGTGATATAAGATGGCCGACTGAAAAACGTTGCATCATTAAACTTTTTGGTGGTTACAGCAGGTTCAGCCAAATGTACAAAATCACGCTCTGTTCCAACAACAGCAAACCTCTATTCGTGCCTTGGCTGCAGCCCTCAAATGAACGTTCCCCAACTCCGTCAGCTCTGGTCAATTTCATTTTTCTAATTTCAAGCTTGGCCTCTTTTAGCGAACAATACTAGTGCTCTTGCATGCCTTAATTTACCTCTTTGATCAAAGGCAGCCTAAAGTTGCTGAAGAGGCAACAGACTTCAAAAACCTGCTCAGCAATGTCTATCATCGTGATAGGAAAGGGCCTATCCAATATATGAAAGCTTTTAGCTCTTGAAATGGCTCTCTCGACATGCACCCTTGCAGAAGCAATGCGCCTGGTTTCGTCAACTGCTTTTGCAGGCATCTGTTTTTGGTGAGACTCACGGAACGGAGGCCGATAAACTGTTATACATGCTGGCAAGTAAGGAAATGTAAAAACTTTATCAACCATTATTGCATCATCTGGCTCCCGCTTGTCAAGAAGACCACTGCTTTCAAGAATTGCTTTATCGGAGCTAGAGCCTCCCCAGAGGCGAGACACGTGTGTGATGTATCCATCTGGTGTACATCCAATAAGCGCCTTGTAGGTGTTGTAATGCTTGTATGATGAGAAGGTTTGGCGTTGTGCATTCAGTGCTGAAGGACTTTGTATTGTCACGTGGTCGTGACGTTGACGAAGGCAGTAGTCCATGATGGAACTCTTTATTTGGGCCGAACTTGTGGCCGGTAAACGGAAGGTGAGATTACAGCGATAAACGCTGGCACTGATAGCGGCGAACAGAGCGTCGGCCGTCGATCAACTGATCATCGTTGGAGCGCGCCCGCTTTTATACATCACGCGTCGAACATTCTAGCCTTATCACTGGTCGTCGCGCAAGCTCTGGAATAATCTTGAGTGTTAGCGTCTTGCGTGCAATCTTAACAAAACGATCTACTACAACCCAGAAGCTTCTGGAACACTAAGGCGCGGTCTGCGCCGAGTACTGCTGATAGTCTTAGTGGGCGGAAACCGAATACAGTAAAATAAACGCGCGTCCCGATGCTTAGAACAGAACACATGGAAAAAATACTTGCAACAATAAATAATGACAATAAATCAAGAAAGGTCCATAAACAATACGCACAAGCAAGAAAGTCCAATGAAAAAAAAGAAAAAGTACAGTCTTCAGATTCACTACCGCGCATAAAACGGCTTGAGGCGCACGACATGGACGACTTCAGGTCGTGCACGGCGCCGTTGAGAGTTCGAAATGCCGCCGGGGACAACCTCGTAGTCGACTGTGCCGAGACGTCGAAGCACCCTATACGGTCCGAAGTATCGTCGTAGAAGTTTTTCACTAAGTCCACGTCATCGTATTGGCGTCCACACCCAAACGCGGTCGCCGGGCTGGTATTCCACGAAGCGTCGTCGAAGATTGTAGCGGCGGCTGTCATTCGTCTGCTGATTCTTGATCCGCAGGTGGGCGAGCTGTCGTGCTTCTTCGGCGCGCTGTAGGTAGGCGGTCACGTCGATGTTTTCCTCGTCCGTCACGTTTGGTAACATGGCGTCGAGTGTCGTTACCGGGCTCCGTCCGTAGACCAACTTCTATGGTGTCATCTGCGTCGTTTCTTGCACGGCCGTGTTGTATGCGAAGGTCACGTACGGAAGGATGGCGTCCCACGTCTTGTGTTCGAAGTCGACGTACATGGCCAGCATGTCGGCAATAGTCTTGTTTAGACGCTCGGTCAGGCTGTTGGTCTGTGGGTGGTACGCGGTGGTCCGGCGGTGACTTGTGTGGCTGTATACCAAGATCGCCTGGGTTAGGTCAGCCGTAAACGCCGTACCTCTGTCGGTGATGAGAACATCTGGGGCACCGTGTCGAAGGACGATGTTCTCAACGAAGAACTTGGCTACCTCGGCGGCACTGCCTTTGGGAAGGGCTTTTGTTTCAGCGTAGCGGGTAAGGTAGTCGGTGGCTACGACGATCCATTTATTTCCGCAAGTCGACGTTGGGAACGGCCCCAGGAGGTCCATCCCGATCTGCTGGAACGGTCGCCGAGAAGGCTCGATCGGCTGAAGGAAGCCTGCTGGTCTTGTGGGCGGTGTCTTCCGTCGCTGACAGTCTCTGCACGTCCTTACGTAGCGAGCGACGTCGGCGGCAAGGCGCGGCCAGTAGTACTTTTCCTGTACTCTGGCGAGCGTGCGGGAAAGACCGAGGTGTCCAGCCGTCGGGTCGTCATGTAGAGCCTGCAGGATTTCTGGTCGCAATGCTGAAGGCACTACGAGGAGGTAGTTTGCTCGAAGTGGCGAGAAATTCTTCTTTATGAGAACGCCGTTTCCCAAGAAAAACGACGCGAGTCCTCGCTTGAATGCCTTTGGAACAATGGCAGTTTTGCCTTCGAGGTACTCCACAAGGCCTCCGAGTTCCGGGTCGGTTCACTGTCGTTCGGCGAAGTCAGCGGCACTTATGGTTCCCAAGAAGAAGTCATCCTCCTGGTCATCCTGCGGCGGCGGGTCGACGGGGGCTCGAGACAAGCAGTCGGCGTCAGGGTGTTTTCGTCCGGACTTGTAAAAGACGGTAACGTCGAATTCTTGAAGTCTCAGACTCCATCTTGCGAGACGACCTGAAGGGTCCTTCAGGTTAGCTAGCCAACACAAGACGTGGTGGTCGCTCACAACTTTGAAGGGCCTGCCGTAGAGGTAGGGGCGAAACTTTGACGTTGCCCAGATGATGGCAAGGCACTCCTTTTCTGTTGTGGAGTAGTTCGCTTCTGTCTTGGATAGCGACCGGCTAGCATAACTGATCACCCTTTCCACGCCGGCAGTTCTCTGGACAAGAACGGCGCCGAGTCCTACGCTGCTTGCGTCGGTGTGGATTTCCGTGTCGGCGTGTTCGTCGAAATGCGAAAGTATTGGAGGCGTCTGCAGGCGTCGTTTCAATTCTTGAAATGCTTCGACTTGCGCCGCTCCCCACTTGAATTCCACGTCCTTTTTCGTGAGCTGAGTTAGTGGCTCGGCGATGCGTGAAAATTCCTTGACGAAGCGTCTATAATAGGCGCACATGCCGAGAAATCGGCGTACGGCTTTCTTGTCGGTGGGCGGCGGGAAGGCAGCGATGGCAGCAGTTTTTCGTGGGTCGGGGCGAACTCCAGACTTGCTGATGACGTGACCCAAGAACAGAAGTTCCTCGTATGCGAAGCGGCACTTTTCTGGCTTCAGGGTGAGTCCGGAGGCCTTGACTGCTTGAAGTACAGCTTGAAGGCGCCGGATATGTTCGTCGAAGTTTGATGAAAACACAACGACGTCGTCCAAGTACACAAGGCAGGTCTGCCACTTCAAGCCTGCCAGTACAGTGTCCATAACACGTTGGAACGTCGCAGGTGCCGAGCAAAGACCGAAGGGCATGACCTTGAACTCGAAGAGGACGTCTGGTGTGATAAAGGAAGTCTTCTCTCGGTCTCTCTCGTCGACCTCGATTTGCCAATAGCCGGTCTTGAGGTCCATCGACGAAAAGTACTGCGCTCTGTGGAGTCGATCCAGGGCGTCGTCTATACGTGGGAGAGGATATACGTCCTTCTTCGTGATCTTGTTCAGGCGGTGATAATCGACGCAGAAACGCAGGGTTCCGTCCGTCTTCTTCACTAACACCACGGGTGACGCCCAAGGACTCTTGGAAGGCTGGATGATGTCGTCGCGTAGCATTTCGTCGACTTGCTGCTTTACGGCCTCGCGTTCTCGCGTTGAAACTCGGTACGGTCTCTGGCGGAGTGGCCTCGCATTTTCCTCTGTTATGATTCGGTGTTTTGCGATTGGGGTCTGTCGAATTCTTGAAGACGACGAGAAGCAGTCCTTGAATTGCAAGATCAGACTTTTGAGCTGGTCTTGCTTGTGCTTCGGGAGGCTCGGGTTGACGTCAAAATCTGTGTGGGGATGCCGATTCGTCGAAGCAGGTTCGGTAGCATCGGATAGGGCGAAAGCATCGCTGGTGTCCACGAACTTCTCGATGTAGGCGACCGTCGTACCAATGTTAAGGTGCCCATATTCGTGGCTGAAGTTTGTCAGCAGTACCATTGCTTTGCCATCACGCAACTCAGCGATGCCTCTTGCGACGCAAATCTGGCGGTTTACGAGCAGGTGCTGATCACCCTCGATGACGCCTTCGAAGTCTACGGGTTCCTCGGTGCCGACGGAAATGATGACGCTAGAGAAAGGCGGAACGGTGACCTTCTCTTCTATAAGATTTAAAGCATGGGTCGCTGGCGTCGTGTGGGGCGGCAGTGCGTTTTCTGAGGTTAGGGTTATTGATTCAGACCTCAGGTCGATCACGGCGCCATGTTGACTTAGGAAGTCCATCCCAAGTATCACATCCCTGGAGCACTGTTGCAGGATTACAAAGCTCGCAGGGTAAGTCCGATTATTGATAGTGACTCTTGCGGTACAGACCCCAGCGGGTCTTATTAAATGGCCTCCAGCGGTCCGAATTTCGGCGCCTTCCCACGCAGTCTTAACTTTCCTCAACTTCGCGGCGAACGGCCCACTGACGACGGAATAGTCGGCCCCAGTATCGACGAGAGTGGTGACGTTGTCGCCGTCGATAAGGATGTCCAGGTCGCTAATTCGTCGTCTTGCGTTACGGTTTGGTCGCGGCGTCGGATCACGGCTTCGTCGGCTTGTTCCGCTGCTTCGACGTGGTCTCGTCAGGTCTTCCTCCGGTCGCGAACTTGCGTCGTCTGGGCTCCGATCGGCTTGCGGCGTGCTCTTAAGACTCTGTCGAGGCGTCGTCGTTGGCGGCGGAGAATCTTCGGTAGTTCGTCGTACAGCAACCGCACCTCCATCGGTTGCTGCCCTTAGTGTTCCGGATATGGGCTCGCGGAACGGCCCCGAGTAGGGCCGGTGTACTGGCGGCGCTGTGGTGACATGTAGCGTCCCGGCGACGGCGATCGGGACTGTCGTCGGGACGTCCACTGCGCTTCTGCGAGGTAGTCTGCGATGTCGCGAGGTCGTTCACCCCGCTGTGGACGCGGCGCGTCGATGGCGAAACCACGAAGTCCCATCTGGCGGTACTGGCAGCGGCGGTACGTGTGACCTGCTTCTCCGCAATGGTAGCAGAGTGGACGGTGGTCAGGGGCGCGCCATACGTCGGTCTTCCTCGGAGCGTTGCGCTGGCCGGCAGGTGGGCGGTATGGCGTCGATGGCGGTGGCGGCGGTGTCAGGCGACGATACTGTGGCGATGGGCCTTGGCGTTGCCTTGGAGGAGGAGCGTGACGGCGGGCTGCAGCAGCATAGCTCATGGCTTGCAGCTGCGGCTCTCTAAGCTGAGGAGCGCCCAGTGATTGCTGGATCTCTTGTCGTACTACGTCAGCGATGGGATCCACTTGGGGCTGCGCTGAAGGTAGAAATTTTCGCAGCTCCTCTAGCACGATCGCTCGGATCGTCTCACGCAGGTCGGCGGTTCCTAGCACTTGGACGTCCGCGTAGCTTTTAGCCGAGAAGCTGCGGTTGTATTGCCGTGTCCGCATCTCGAGCGTTTTCTCGATGGTCGAGGCTTCGGATGCGAATTCGGCTACCGTCTTCGGCGGGTTCCTGATCAATCCGGCGAAGAGTTCTTGCTTGACACCCCTCATAAGAAAGCTCACTTTCTTCTCTTCGGTCATGTTGGGGTCGGCGTGGCGAGACAAGCGGGTCATCTCCTCCGTGTAGATCGCAATATGTTCGTTAGGAAGCTGCACACGTGTCTCCAGGATAGTTGCAGCACGTTCCTTGCGGACGACGCTCGTGAAGGTGCCTAGGAACGTCGTCCGAAAGATATCCCAGGTTTGTAGCGCCGATTATCTGTTCTCGAACCACGTCCTCGCCGCGTCTTCTAGGTAGAAGTAGACGTGGCGGAGTTTTTCTTCGGTGTCCCAGCTGTTGAAGGCAGCGACTTGTTCGTAGGTTTCCAGCCAGCTTTCTGGGTCTTCAAGTGATGATCCCCGGAAAGTCGGAGAAGGATTGGCGTGGGCTGCGTGGTGTCGGTCATCGTCTCTGTAGTCGCTGTCGGGATTTGTGGGTGCCTGGTTTTTTCGGGAAGCAGCCCGTACTCTGCCTCTAGTCCTTTCTGCCTACGGCTAGTCCGCTGCTGCACGGGGGGCTTCGGTGTCTTCTTCGCGCTGCGGGCTTGGTTCCCGGCTTCTGGTGGGCGTCCGGAACAAGAAGGAACCAGCACCTCCACCAGATGTCACGTGGTCGTGACGTTGACGAAGGCAGTAGGCAGTAGTCCAAGATGGAACTCTTTATTTGGGCCGAACTTGTGGCCGGTAAACGGAAGGGGAGATTACAGCAATAAACGCTGGCACTGATAGCGGCGAACAGAGCGTCGGCCGTCGATCAACTGATCATCGTTGGAGCGCGCCCGCTTTTATACATCACGCGTCGAACATTCTAGCCTTATCACTGGTCGTCGCGCAAGCTCTGGAATAATCTTGAGTGTTAGCGTCTTGCGTGCAATCTTAACAAAACGATCTACTACAACCCAGAAGCTTCTGGAACACTAAGGCGCGGTCTGCGCCGAGTACTGCTGATAGTCTTAGTGGGCGGAAACCGAATACAGTAAAATAAACGCGCGTGGCAGTATTCTCACCTCTGTTGCATCGAGAACAAGACGGGTGTCGGGAAAATCATAGAAAGACTTCGGTAGGTGGTGTTTTACATAATCTCGAGTTGGGAAGGCTGTCAAGTGTCGAAGCTCTCGCTGTAAGAAGTTAATCCATGTGGCAAAAGTGCGGCTAATTAGACTTTCAGACATCAGGAAATTCCTGGCCAGTTCTTGCCCTTGCATACCTGTCCTGAGCGGAACTAACACCATGAAAAATTCTTGGGCCAGATCACTGCTTTTTTAGGGCCGAAGCTCCTTAGCCTGTCGGTCGTGCGTCCCTTGTATGTAGTAGCCAGCTGCTGATGACGATCGCGATGCCATACAACACATGGGGATGACGCTGCCATAAGGGCAGCGTCATCATAGTGGGGACATGGAATGTACCCACTATGTAGTAGCCACCTGCTGATGACGATGACGATCGCGATGCCATACAACACATGGGGATGACGCTGCCATAAGGGCAGCGTCATCATAGTGGGTACATGGAATGTACCCACTATGCGTCATAACGTTGACGCTGATGACGATGACGATCGTGATGCCATACAACACGTGGCATCGCGTAGAGGAACCCGTAGAGGAACCGCTCGCCCTTCATTTCACGGACCACAAGGCCGTCGTAATGAAGGGATCCCGCAAGCCGTCCTTCAACAAAAATAAAAGTTAATTTCGTCTTCATATGATTGACCGAGCCATTCATTTCCTTTAGGACAGCTTCGCCCAATCATCATCATTCACTTCGTGAATATGCTACCATTTTTTTTTGTTGCCACGAGGGTCATTATGCTGCTTATCTGAGCCCCAGTACAGCATTTCTCTAGCGCGCGCTGCGAAGTATTCAAGCAAACTGTTGAACACTTTAACGTTCGGAAATCCAGTGTAGTATATATAGTTCTTCGGCGTGTCAAGAATACTCAAGGTGAGACACCTTGACAAGGCAGCGTCTAGTTTCACCTCTAGCTTGGCATTTTGCATCTGCAACCGGAGAATTCACTCTTGCGAATTTCCTATTGTTCGCTCCATGTCTTCAATCTTCTTAGAAACACAGGCTTGACAGCGGCAATCTGGCCAGCTATGCTCGTGCATACCTGCGAGTTGGAAAAAAACGCCCATGAAGCAATTTACAGCGCCCTCTGCAAGTCAATGTAGCACATACTGATTAAAAACAAGCTCTACGATAAATCTCTAGTTGTGGAGGAGTTTCTAGCTCCAGAAGCAGGCCAGATGCAACAAGCAGTTTCAGCATTTGCATCATGTTATGGGCAAAAAGCTGAAAAAAGCAATTCACTCTGTAAAATGCATGCAAACTCACCATTTTCGGATTGCTGCCGCTCCACTGAGTCCTGACTTGCTGCGAAATTTTCGGGTTGCTGCAGCTCCAGTGAGTCTTGATATGCTGCGTCATCCTGTATAGCACCTGTGTCTTCGTCTGGATTCTCTGCAAGCAATGCAACAGCTGACATTCAGTAGCTTAGAATGGCACTTCGTGAGGGAGCTGCCTGATATCTAATTGCTTTCTATGAGTGCGTTGCCGCAGAAGCAGGTCATGTGCAACAAGCAGTTGCAATATTCACATTATAGTTTAGGTAAAAGCTGAAAAAAAACAAACTCTGCAAAGCGCGCGCAAACTTACCATTTTCAGTTTGCTGCAGCTCCACCGAGTTCTCATCTACTGTGTCATCCTGTGAAGCACCTGTGTCCATGTTGGGATTCTCTGAAAGGCAACGCAACAGCTCACATTCAGAAACTGGAAAAACCCTTAGTGAGGGGACAGCATGACACCTAATTGCCCTAAATGGGTGTGTCAATGCAGAAGCAGGCGCGATGAACTCGGCGCATTCGCATTCTGCCACCGGGAAAAAGCTCAAAAGAAAATTACAGTCTGCAAAGTGCATGCAAGCTCACCATTAGGAGGCTCCTGCAACTCTGGCGTGTCATTAGGAGTAGCAGAACCTGCTGTCGTATCAAGCTCCCCTGCAACAATGGCACAAGGAGTTATGCACTGCTCATCTGCTCAGTATAAGCAATAAGGGTGGTGAGGTATGCATAGCAGCCATATATTGTGTACAAGAAATAGTGACAATCAGTGTTATGGCTAGGGGGTGGGGGGTGTAGGATGGGTTCAAACCCGCCGAAATTTTTCAGTTTTGCATTTGTACATGTACACATGCAAACGCACGTACGAAAGTATAAAGTATGTTGAACCCCCCCCCCCCCCCTAAAAAAAAAACGTTTCTGGCTTTGCTACTGATGACAATGTAATACTTTCAATAAAGGTAGTGCATGCGGCATTCACAATCCGACTTGGTAACCTCAAAGCATGCTGTAAACGCGGGAAGATCGGCAATAAATCTATACAGGGGTTGGCCGTGCCCGATGCTCTCACGGAGCGGCTTTCACCGCGCAGGCTCTTGAAACCACCCAAAAACTTCCTGTCACACTACACCGTCCACTGTAGATCACCACAACAAGCGTTGCTTTTTCGTCTGACCTCGCGATGATGAAAGCACTCGCAAAATACCAGACGGGTGCGATGCAGTACAGTCGTCCAGACGTCTGACTAGAGCGCTCAAACAGCTCACCGGAGAGTACACTTGCGTCAGAACTCGAAACGACAATTTACTATGCATGCAGAGTTCCACTGATCGTGTTTAAAAAGGGCTCATCAGCGCGAGCTCCCATAGAGAATGCACGCGCATTTTGAGGAGCCCTAGCGTGCCCAAATTTGGTCAGATTTACACGGGGTTTTCGGCACTGCATTCTTCTTTAGTATATGGAGGAAATGTTGCGGACAGATATTTTCCTCAAGCCTTCTATTTTTTACAAACCAGAGGCAAATATCCAGAAAAATTGTGTTTTCCAACGTCTGGCTTTTCTTGTTGTCTCCTGAAGAAAATAGCTTAGTTATCTAAATTTCGTCCGCAACATTTCCCGCCTTTTTCTTTCCTTATTGTTATGGTATAATTATCATGCACGTAAAGCCTCTGGTGTCCATTTTACAGGCTTTGAAAGTGTTGTATGTACTTTCAGTCTGGATTTAAAATTCGCGCCAAATTTAAGAGGCGCGACGTGGCTCTCCCTGGTATCACCTATATTCCGCGATCCTACACGCTACCACCAACCTCTCATATGGCTGTATTCGTGTGCAGCGGAGAAAAGTAAGGGACTTGCTGAGTGAGCTTGAACAAGCTTGGGTATTTTTTTCTTTGTTTCGTTTTCTTTTTTTTTTTTTTGGGGGGGGGGGGGGGGTGCTGCCTCTTTTGCTCTCGAGCGTGCTCCCCACAACAATGAAGTGGAATGGGAGGCTGATGCACGTGTGCGACCAAGCCACAAAGCTGCGTTTCCCTTGTCCTTAGCTAATGCTTGTCCATAGCTAATCGTCCTATTCAGCGCTCACAGGAATTACTGCTGCTGCGGGGAACAGCGGCGGCTTCTGCAGCAGACTAGCCAAGAGACTCGTGTATTTTCACTCAGTTCTGTCGGTCAGGAATACGCAGAAGCGCGACATATATATATATATATATATATATATATATATATATATATATATATATATATATATATATATATATATATATATATATATATATATATTCCACGCATTGCTACTAATCTTTTTTGTGCCACCGAAAACATTAGGTTTTCGCAAACGCAAAGTTTAAATCAATTTATTTTCTTCAATTATAAAACAAGGAGAAACGCACAAGCCTTGCGGGTCTTTCAATTTTCTTTGAAATCTCATGTTCTCAAAGTAGCAATTTTATCCATTCACCTAAATGTGCAGATGCAAAAAGGCTGATCAAAGAGTTTCAGAGATAAAATAACGTAAGCAGTGCTCAAAAAAAAAAAAGTTATTTTTTTATAAAAGTTGGTTTTTACGGCTCTGTGTAAAAAAAAAAAAATCCACGCATCTCCACGAAGTGAATGATGACGAGTGGGCGAAGCTAGGTCCTAAGGCTCCATAATGTCTACGTTGCGGTTTTTTTCACAGCTGTGTAGCAGGTGTTGTGATACAAGTGTGGACGCCGGTACATCGCCGGACAAGGCTAGCCCCTAATTAGCTTCGGCCCTAAAATAAGAAATCTAGTGCGTCGTAAATACCATTCAATGACATGTCATTGAGGATGTTTAATGAAAACGCACATATTACGCCTTACTCCGATGTTGCTGTGCCCGCTCTTCACTGCGGTGTACGCTGGGGCTTTCGGGTAAGCCCTAATCTCGTGCAGTGCTCTATCACGAAGTGAAAGAACGAAGCGAGAAATACCGTAGTTACAGGGGCACGCTAACCTCAGTTAAGGCAAACCTCAGTTCCCTTTAAACCGCAGTTACATCCAGTTAGACGGAAAGCCTTAACCGCAGTTACCCCACTAACCGTGGTTACTCCGAACTGAGGCTTGACCACCTCAGTTAAGGAAGCTAACTAACAAAATGGCGGCACCCATGTCGGCGGCCTCAGGCAGCGTGGCACCAATGTAGTCCGAAATGTCTTCCCAAAACCAAGTCAACAAACCTTTCTCAACAACAGAGACGCTGACACGCGAAACAGTCCGTCAAAACAAACCACGCACCAAACACGGTCGATACCAAACGTTAACAAGCAACGGATTGTCTTGGCTTTCGCGCCGACTGTAAGTTGACCCCGCTCATAGGTTGCGAGACTAGTCCTTATTTATGCCAAACATTGTCAAAACTGTTGATGGAATACACTCGGGGCGACTGCAGGTGCAAAGAGGAAGGATTTATTTTAAATGAAATACATTGTGTTTGCCAGTATACTTGTGAAAAACCAGCTGAGCGTTCACATTTTTGATCGCGAAACTGTGTGTCACGTGACTTGCATCACGACCCAAACTAAGGATAACTTTTCGCGTGTAACATGTACTAACTGCAGTTGGCGCTAACTGTAGTTTACTCCGGTTAACTGAGGTTCGCCGTAACTGAGGTTAGCGTGCCCGTGTAACAAGGGTATAAGAAGGGTAAAAGATGCCCTGTGATCGGTGGCGGGGAGTAACTTCTACGCACAGTGGAACGTTTATTCAAACTGTCACCTCGGGTGCGCCTGTGCTACATGTGCGTCGCATCTTTCCCCAACCAGCTGCTGAAAACGTCCGATAGCCACTCACAATAAGGAGCAGACAACTGTGAATGACAGGTGATTACCCATTGTTTGGGTTACTGCGGGAGCAGTGCGGCGAAACGGAGAAGTTGGAGGGAATGGCTTACACCCCACGGTACGGGGATGACAAAGCTGAAGCCGCTTCACCGCATTTGCTACGGCTTAGCTGGCGCAAACCTAGGAACGGCTTTGACAAAGCGTTCACCGTGTTTTGAGGTATTCGCGGGCAAGTTTCAAGCAGCACTACTTTTCGCATGCGGAATGACTAAAACCTTCATGTCCTGGTGACATTTACACGCCTAGAGTGTACTCTAACTTCCCTCCTTTTGGGGGGAGTGTGGGTGATGCCATCTATGGACACAAAAAGTTCAAATCTGCGTTGCTTTGGAGCTGGTGAGCCATATCTTTAAAAGCTGTATTGGACCCGCATCACAAAAGCGACCTTTGTAAATGCACGACAGAACGCATGGCTCGCGCGCTCAGACAGGTGTGCGGTTGACTTAACCAATATCCATCCTCGTAAATATCAGTAAAAAATGTAGCGCTTACCTTTCTGTCGCTTCAACCATCTGCCATGGCGACGCACAGCAGCATCGCCGCTACTTTTCACGTCGGTGAACACACTGGGGACGAAGTCAGGATGGCTCTTGAACTTTGACGGTCGTCCTGCAATAAATGTCATTTTTGATCGCACAGACCAGGATATAAGCATTTAAAATTGCCGTACCTGTTATAAAATGTGCGCTGCAGATCCGAGAATGTTGGTTCGGCACCCACGGTGAGCCGTCAGCATTCTGTCTTCTCACAGCCGCTACCCAAGCATCTCTCTTTTCAGGCACGTAGCCTCGCGGACGGGAACCTGTAGAAGCTCGTGCTTCCTTTCTGGGTAAAATAATTCGTGCAACCGTAGGCTACGCAGTGCGCTGGCATTTTTGTACAGACCGCGGAAGCGAGGCAACCAACCTCAACCACGGCACGCGCTATGGCCAGCCCGGCTCATGTTTTCCCAACCAAAACCAAAGCGTCTGCAGAGGGCGCCAGCTGCGCCGTTGCTGCGCATGCGCAGAAGCTTTCCCGCAAATGGTCAATTGGCTTAGAACGTGGTCCCTCTGCGTGGCAGACGAGCGTTATACCACAGAGCTATGATGGTGCTTGAAACTCATTTGAAAAAGTAATCTGTGCAGGCGTCATGTCGGGCCAGGCATCGTGTTAACCTATCTAATATAGCATGGTAGAAGAGTAAAATAACAACCAGTCATCACACAATGCTAATTGCGCAACAGGTGTACGATTTAATGCTTCCTACCCCCTGCGAAGTGCTCAGCCATAATTCTTCATCGTCTTCAGCCACATGCAGCATCAACAAAGTGCACTTAATACAACACCCTCTAAAAATTCTTCTGGCCCCCTCACATCCTCCTTTCCCCGCGTGCTACGTCACGCCAAGTGTCCGACAGAACAAAAAAAAGGAAAAACGTCTGGCTACACTGTAGTCTGGCTGCACGTGTGTTCTCGGCGTGCTTGCCCAGGCAAGTCAGTGCGTGTGCGCCAAGCTGCTGCACAATTTGTGTTCTTCGTGCCGTGTGTTCTCGCTCAATTCGGTGTTC